>VUQK01018641.1:12434-23050 GCA_015106715.1 Bujurquina vittata | reverse complement strand
CCCCCTAAACCCCGGTACTCACTCCTGCCCCCCCCCCCCCCAGGTTGCCTTTGTTCCCAGCATCTGTTTCCCTCAGTGATTAATTGCAATTAGCGAGAGGTTTGAAGGCCTGTGGAAGAACACAGCAAGAGGAAAAACATCAAGATTAATGAGGGGATGCATTCATCAGAGAGAGCGAGCGAGGAGGATACAGGGAGGATGCAGAAAGAGAGAGAGAGAGAACGAGGAGGGGGAAGTGAGGGAGAAAGGAGAGATGGGGGGATGGGAGGATGTAGGGATGACATGGTAAGAAGGGAGGGGCTTGGATAGACTGAGGTGGAAAAGGAGGATGCTCGTGCTCAGATGTTAATGACGTAGATAGAAAGAGCACAGGAGCGTGACATGAAGCAGGAGAGGTAGAGTGAGAGCAGCATCAGCAGAGATGAAAGAGAGAGGGAGAACGAAAGAGCAAGGGGGAGAGAGCCAGTTGTCAAAGCTCAGGCCACAGAGCAACACCACAGGGGACTGATTAAATATGGAAATTATAATTGCTAATTGACCTTTATTAATCAGGGAAGTGTGGGGGGTGTATTGCATTTTTGTGACTGTGTGTGTGTGCGTGTCTCTCTCTCGCTCTGTATTTCACATTGTGTATGTATAAGCACGCTGTTGTGTGTGTGAGAGTGCGCATTTGTACTTGGCTGTGTGTGTGTGTATGTGTGACTGTTTGATCCCCTCACGCAGCTCTCTCTTGTCTCAAAGAGCTCTCTCATGTTTAAACACAGCATAATGGAAGAAGCAGCTAGAATAACACACACATGCAGACCAGCGCGCGCGCGCGCACACACACACACACACACACACACACACACACACACACACTCAATGCGTGGTAATGAGAGTGTGAGTATATTATGGAGAGCTAAATAGGGTCACTGTGGAACCTTGCTCTTCGGGTTGCCAGATGTGCAATTATGAATGCATGCACGCACTCTCATAGATGTGCATACAAGTCCTCTCATTTCCCTCAGTCTTCCTCTTCCCACTTTTCACTCCTCCCACACTTTGATGTCTTCATGGTTATTATCACACCTTAGGAAAACCCTGACATCCCGTTTTATTCTGTAACAGAAGCATGCAGGCAGAATTTCTCTGCCCTGCTTGGCTCCGTATGGATATAGTTCCTCACATTATCAATACGCACTCGCATACAAGATCACAAAGTCACACACACACACACACACACACACACACACATGTCAGTCTTGTTGCCAGATCACACAGATTTGATTAGAGACTCCCTAAATTCATTAACCCAATGTGATTCAGCCAGCCATCATTAGAGCCACATGTAAACTGGTCTGAAGTGGTCTGATTTGGTTTCAGCTCGTCAAACGCATGAATCACCCACAATGAGCTCTGTGGGTTTTAATTACTTTTAACCACTTGCTAGCTGAAAGGTATCACCAACTTTTTTTTTTAAATAAAAAGTTCAGCTTTAATGCAAAACAAGTTGCTTTTGTTTTTTGGGATTCTTTTTTTGTTTGAGTAAACAAAGTATTTCACAGTTGGCCACTGGGAGCAACTAAAGTTAAGAGAAGCACAAGAAGAAAAAAAGATTTGTGTGAGCTTTTCTTTCACTTTAAAGGTTTTCTTGGCAGTTCTGAGGAGTCAAGGTGGCAGCTGCCTACGCAGGTCTGTTGTTATTCTCTCACTCCCACCTTTGAGTCTGCATTGGGAGTTAGTCTTTTGCAGCTCTAAGGGCATCTGCTGAGGCCGAGTGTCATTTCTGATCCCCAAGAGACAGAGATGGGGGACTCCTCCCCTCTTAGCCCTGGCTCCTCTAATCCTGTTAGCTCAGCTCAGGATCAGACTGCCGTGACTGGTCTTCTGCTTCTAGAATGCACACACACACACACACACACAAAACCACCCCCTCTCAGGGGCCAGAGGGGCCACAAGGAGCTCAAAGGGACAATTGTAGCAAGGTCTAGAGATGGCAGTGAGGGTGAGGGGTCAGTAATCAGTGGGGAAACTATCGGACACACAAAACTGCTCGCTCACACACATCATTAAAATGTACTCAGAGCACTGAGAAACAAGCTTGCTCTCCCTGATCGCTTGCTGTCTCTCTGTCTCTGAAACACAAAAACATAGGCACACTTGCATTCACAGAACATATAGACTGCGCTTTTCCATTTTCTCTGTTCAACGCTGCAAAGAAGTTAGGCTCCCCTCACATCACTGCACAGTTACTGTACTATATCCCCAGTACAGGGTGGACAGGACGGGACATTTTTTGTGCATTATTCCTCTTTTGTGATGATAGTGGAGTCTCCTTCTCCTTGGGGAGAGGACTGAGTGTCAGCAGAGCAGAGCCTGTCAGATTTGACTTTGACATTTCCTACTGCTGAAACAGTGTGGGCTACCCCGTCCATCCAGCAGAGGGCTCTTGGAACAGTGAAGCGAACGCTGTCTTCCTTTTGTCATGCCTGCCTACTTTACTGCTCATCTATGAAGGAATAATGGCTGAAATCAACCAGTGTACAATGTTAATGACATTTGAATTAGAACACTTCTAAATTAATTAGGTAAGTAAAGTAAGCAACAATCAAAATGTCACTGTTGATAAAGCTGTAAGCCGTCTTTGGGAATCGACAGACTGATTTGTTTGGCGTTATCAATCTAGGTTAGGCTCTGCTAGCTCTAGGTCTCTGCATGTGTGTGTTTGTGTGTGAGGCCTGCTGGTATGTGTGTTTGTGTGTGTGTATTTACCGCTGGGTAGGGAGACAGTTTGATTGAGCTCTGCGCCGTAAAGCTGTCTGTTTGCCAGACGGTTTGTCTCCTGGCCAAGACTCTGCAGTGGAGAAGAATACAATGATTATCTGTCACAAGGCAGCAGCGTTCTTCATCAGTCTGGGTAGCAACAGCCCAGACTGCCCTGTGTAAGCCTCAGACCACACACTGAATCAGCCTCAAGACTTTGTCAACTCTGAAACTCTATATTGGAGCACAATTTCAGCTTTTCACATTACCACAGAGTTCTGTGAGCAAATCGCTCTTTTTTGTGGTTTCTTTGTGTGTGTGTGTGCGTGTGCGTGCGTGTGCGTGCGCGTGCGCGGGGTGGGGGTGCAATAGTGTTCACACAGGAGCGTGACAGGAATGTCAACAACCTTTAACCTCTGGACTCATTAATGTTTGCAGGGTAAGGTGATGATGTGGCAGCGGGATAATTGTGTGTGTGTGTGCGCACGCGCACGCATCCACAACAGTGACAGAGCAGACATGATTTATCGTGTATTAGTAGGCAGAGAGGAAGAGGACAGAGCTCTCAAAAGCCTGGGGTTACAAGATCAGGTCAAAGGTCATGAAAGGTCAGACCACTGAGTGGATATCAAAGAGCACCCTGGGAGCCAGTTATGGCAGACCAGGGCAAGATACGCTTGCAGGAACTGCCCGAACAGACAATAGCATGTAAACAGACACCCACCTCACTTGCAGGCATGTGTAGGTGGAGTGTATGAGGCTGAAGTCAGCGTGACTGCTCGGAGGTTGGAGGAATCAATCCTTAGATGGTGGATTTTCTCGGTCCCTTCACTTATGTACCCACACACGCACACTTCTGAAATCCAACATGGGTTACCTCTTGACAGACTGACTGCAAATATGTTCTAAAATACGCATCTAAACCAAGCGTGCTGGTACACCCAAACAGACATGCACAAGCAGACAAAGCCCCACAAAGGCAGCTAATTTCACACTGGCTCTGCTGGGGCCCTGTTTGGGCACGGCTGTGAAGCACAGACAGAGAGACAGATGGTGCAGGGCTGGCAGGAGGAGTTTCTGCTGTCCTCTGTGCGTGTACGTGTAAGCGAGTATGTGTGTGTGTGTGTGTTATGCATTTGACTGATTGTTTGTGCGCATTTGCGCTTGTGAATGCATTCTCCTGTGTCTTTGTGCATTTTCAAACACAAGTTCGTACACCACACACCAGCCGAGTCTTCAGGCTACACTGGCAGTGCCTGTCCTAGATGTTTCCTGTTGCCAAGCTAGGTGTCAGGAAATGTTACCCCCAGCATAACCTCTGTCTTCATAGTGTTTGTTCAATCCAGTCAGTGTTTTGTAAAAGTCATTTCCTTTCTAAGAGACTGCAGAGTGCAGACCGTGCATATTAAGAATGAGGAAGACGTGTTTGAAGTTTAATGTAGCTGGCAGAGAATGAAACAAGCTCTTGTATCTTTGTGTTTTGGAGGTAATGTTTTCTGTCACGCTGTGCATGGACATATTAGTGTGTGTGTGTGTGTGTGTCAGGGCGTTTGCGTGTGGTTGCTGTAATTGAAACGACTGGTTGCCATGATAGCTTGTGCATAGCTAAAGCTTATTAGTGTGCTTGGCTTGGTTGAACTGTGGCCAGGGGCTGGCGGCGGGGTGGGGGGTATGGGTTGGTGGTGGTGGTGGGGGGCAGATATAGATACAGGAGCTAGGGAAGAAACAAAGGAATAGGAAAGAAATTAAGGAGACAGTGACAAAGATGGCAAAGATGATGGCAAATAACTGAGAGGATAATTAGAAGAGGTGGAGAAATTGATATGAATGGAAGGACAGAGGTGGACATTAAAGTGGAGAAGGGATAAATGCAGGTGGTGCTCACAAGCTGTTTTAGCAGGTAGCAGCCAGAGGCAAGGCTGATGGGCTAACAGACAGGCTGACGAATAGGGAGACTCTGACTAACTGACTGGGAGTGAGGCTGACAGACGGTCAGACGGATAGATGGACAGGCTGACAGTCAGTTAGCCAAACAGGCAGACAGGGAGCCAGTGTCATCCCACATTGAGAGAACAGGAGGAGTGAGAGGGGGTTCATATTCCCCAGGACAGGTGGCAGAGACATGCCACTGCTGCCACTTGGCATTCACTATCCTATGTCCTCCTCTCTCTTTTTCTCTCTCTGAGATATAATATTTCTGTCAGCTCTTGACCTGGTCTTTCTCCAGACTTCCTGCTGTAGAAGTATAGCTGGGCCCTGTTTTTTCCTGTTTGAGTTACTTAAAAGACAGATAATCTCCTCTTCTAAAGGCTTCGCTCTCCCTGTTGTGGGGCGAATAGGCTGGGCCAGGCAAAAGGCAGCATGTTAGCGATTAGAGAGGCTCAGTGAGGCATGCAGGTAAGCCCTCTGTCCCCATCAGTCAAGGCCAGGGCTGTGCGGGTGGGTGGGGTGACGGTGGCGGGGCACTCGGGAAGCTGGACCTGACTTGGTCAAGTAGCAGAGGCCACCTGCTCCCATTCACTGCCCTGCCTGACCACAGCCCCACTAGCACCACAAAGGCTAATTAAACTCAGTGTGGCACATACACTCTTACTCCCACTCACACTGGGAGACACAAACATGCCAGCTCACGTCAGTGGTGAGAATACACAAATAGGCACAAGCGCTTAAAGTATCATCCACCTACACTCTTTGGATGGGAAGAAAACAAAGTGAGGAATGCAAACATTTTATAACACGGGAACAGAAACTATTGTAATACATGCTTACACACACACATGCAGACTTTGTGCTGCCAACAGACTGTCCCAGTTTAGAGTAGGAGTGTTCTATTTGGCGTCCACCCACAGCTCTCCTCCTTTTTCGGATCTGACTGCAGCATTTTGTGTTGTCTCTCAATATACTATGCAGGGCAAAGCTGTCACAAATGTAATGGCGACACAACCCTCAGTGACTTGGTTACTTGTTTCCAGTTAATGGCAGAACTGTGCAAAAAACAAATCC
Organism: Bujurquina vittata; assembly: GCA_015106715.1. Lineage (NCBI taxonomy): Eukaryota > Metazoa > Chordata > Actinopteri > Cichliformes > Cichlidae > Bujurquina > Bujurquina vittata. The sequence goes on along the minus strand of VUQK01018641.1, from coordinate 17,302 downwards.
CATTAAAGCAATCGCCTGTTAAATTCTGTGTCGCAAATCTAAACATACACATCCTAAACATTTGCATGTTTAGACTTTATAGATTTCAAAACTGTAATTTTTGAATGGTCTTTTTAGCAATTTGGGTAACGAGCAAAAGAGAATTACTTCTGCAGGGAGAAAATAAAAAAGCGTCGATGGATTAAGTTTGGGAAGCCAACTGCGACTTAAACATTTTGCAAAAAAAAAAAGAAAAAAGGCAGTGGAGACGGGATAAATATTTTTGGGATGAAGAAGTGTGCATGCTTGTGAGAAAGGCAGAGGTAGACAGACAGTTTAAAAAAGAGGAGACAGTGGTGGTGAGGGACTTAGAGAGGTGTGACTGTTTCCTAAACTGATTTAAGGCCCAGCCCTTCCAGACCCCCACAGCTTTCAACATGCCACAGGGAGTTGTCCCATAATCCTCTGTTCCAGGTAAACAGCTTTTTCCCCTCCAAAAGCCTGGACCCATCTCCTCCACGCACTATCAAAAAGCTCTCCTTTGTATATGCCTTTAGAGCATTCCCTTGTTTAAATCTCGGGTCCCCGTCATCTGTAATGAAACTCCGTGATGCCCAAATACTGCTCTTTAATTTTTATAAATTTCCCCGGTTTTTGTTGATTGTGGCAAACAACAGAGGTTGTGCTGCAGGAAAAATGCAGGAAATAAAAAAAAAATAAAAATACTACCACGAAAACAGCACTCAAGCCGAAAACGCTTTTCATCTAAACATTTCCTCTCCTGATGAGGTTACGCCAGGCCGTAGCAGCTGCACCCTCATTATGCTCTTGATTGTCTGATGTTAACCTGCACAGCTGCATCATGGGCAAAGCTGTGTTGTCTTCAGTTCTCCTCCTCCTCTGTGTTTAACAAAGTCTTTCTCTACACAGCGGAGAAACTCCTCTGTTTACACTCCATCACAGACACTTAAACACTACTCCCTCGCCTCTGCCTTCCATTTCCTCTTTAATCTCTCCCTCCTCTCTTTTCTTTTCTTTTCTCTATCCACTCCATTTAGTCATTAGGTCGCCTCTCATCTGCATAAGCTTTCCGTTGTAGCACTCGATTGCACTGGGCTCCAGCTCATGTTTATTAAATAAGCCTTCTTGTTGTGTCTGCCCCACAGCTTGCCCTGCTCTCTGCCTTGTCCTCCTATTTTCTTCCTTTGCTGTTTCTCTCCTTGCCGCCTCTCCCTCTCCTCTTCCTTCTCCCTCAGCGGTTGGCGTGCTAGCCTGCCCCTCTCCCTCCCCACCCTCTTCTTCTTATTCCTCTGTGGGGTATTAAAGGCTGTTTCTGTTGGCCGTCACTCTTCATAAGTGGTGTCTTGCTCAATGTGTTCGCCCTGTTCCCTGTGCGAGTGCACCTCAATGCCCTGGTGCGCACTCTCTCTACAGGCCCCACTCAGAATGGAAATGAAGGGAGTCTGTAATGAGTTCCACTCAGCCAGGGTCCCCGACCCCACCACCATCAGCCCGCTTAGAGAAGAGAATCAGAGAGACAGAGAGAGGGTAGAAAAACGAGGGTCAGAGATGGAGGGAAGAAGAGGCTCAAGGGAAAACACGGGTTTTTTTCTTCTTTTTTTTTTAACACCCCCCTGTTTTAGTGCCTGGTTGCCAAGCTGCTACAATGTTAAGCCAGCCTTTCTTTCAGTCTATAGGGAACAGTGTGGGATCGTCACACGGAGCAGGAGAGTAGAATTATTTTGAAAGCGAGGGTGTTGGAAAGAGAAGAGGTGAAGGAGAAGGACAACAGTGCAGAGCAGAGGACAGGAGAGATGAAAGGATTAAACAGCGAACAAAGGCAATGACTATATTTCCAACATGAACATATGGGTGATGAAAGTGCGTGCTGCATTATGATGACGACAACAATGATGGTGGCAATTACGACGACCGCAGCAACCATAATTGATATCATTCAACCGCTGCCAGCTCGTTGCTCTGAAGAAAACTGTGAAGTTCAGCGTAATTAATTGGTTGAATATTCAGGATTCCTCTTGGCCGTATAGTTCTAGGCCACAGCCCTTTCCACTGACACTAGAGAACCATGTTGTCCTTATTAAGTAGCTAGTCCAGAGTAGATGTTGACACGCACTAATCAAAAGCAGGGAAAAAGAGGGATCACCATTTTAATGGAATAAATCATTCTCAAGCAAAGTAAGCTGTTCTTTATTTATTTGTTTTAGAAATGTGCAGATGGAAACTTTAATTATGTGTGAAGAGGGTCTAAATTAGGTTTTATAAGTTTTTTTTTTTTATATTTCCAGTTCCGGTAGTAGACCATTTACACAAAAGACATTTTAACTTGACATAATATGGAAAACACAGGCCTTACTAATAGCAGTAATGGTGACTTCATTCTTTCCTAAGTGACCCATGAAACCATGACAGTTTTACTTTTTAACCACATTAAGCCCTGATGAATTAACCACTCGACAAACTTCAGTGCTGAAAAATTATGCCAACACAGAAGAGATAAAACCGCAGTTCCTGGAGTGGCCGCATGAGGCTGGCTTCACCAGGTTTGTGACCATTTGGTGCCAAATATGGCTGTGTGCTTGATTAACTGCACTAACGGCCCCTCCAAGAGGTCTGTGCTCCAGTATTCGTAAGTGAAATTCAACCATTCTGTTTGTGTTATCAGCAGTAATTAGAAAGTATCAGTGTCTGGCCAAATCCGCCCATGCAGTGTGTATATGTGCAATAGTTGTCTATACTGTACACTCTGACATGAGGGAGAGTGTGGCAGCTCTCTAACAATAGCCTGTTTGGCATTTGAGGAACTTTAGCTGCTACAAAATAATAACTTTGGAATCTTTATCCCATTCATTCAGTCAATCATTAACACATTAGAAGGTTATGGAAAAAATGTTGTCGCAATGATGTCAGGTGTGCATCTTTTAGTGTGTGCATACATCAGGAGTGATTCCTTCACAAGTGGATGAGTCATATTAGATCTTGTTTACACAGCATCTTTACCCTGTACTCCAAAGCAGTCAGCTGGAAGAACTGGAGCCGTGTCGACGCAAACTAAAATTGCCTCCTAAGATGTGTGAGTGTGTGTTCGTGTGTATGTGAGTGTGTGGCGAGTGAGAGTTGTGCCTGTGATAGATGAGACACAGCTGATAAGGTGACCTGGGGTTGGAGCAGTCAAAGAGTGCACAGATACAGAGTAGCTCGGTCTTCCTATCTATTCTTGTGTGTGTGTGTGTGTGTGTGTGTGCGCATTTCTTGCTGTGCTGTTGTACACAAGATTGTCTGTTCAGAGGCAGATGCCTCACTGGGCGTAAAGCCCAGGAGTTGTGTCTGTGTGTGTGTGTGTCTGTGAAAGAGGGTAATGGCTGACTCTACACGCCCTCTGACCCTGCTGGGCAGCACAAGTCCTCCTCTGTTTCTCCTCTCACTGATTAGAGGGTCAGAGAAGCATCTAACACAGACACACACACACACGGAGACACATATACACACACTGTGTGCCTCTTTTGGCACTACCGTCAGCACAATAGAGAAGGAGAAAGAGGACATTCAGTAACATTGAGAGGTGGGGTCAAACTGAGAGGAAGAGAGAGAGAGAGAGTGGAGAGATGTGATGCAAGGCGCATAAAGAGAACAGCAGCACAACATGAATTTGCACAGATAAGACAGAAAAGGCGGATAGCACAGGATATAGGCTCGGAGAAGACAGATACGCTCAGACAAAAGATAAAAGAGAGGTGGGTGAGAGCAATATTCCTGTTATTGGAGGCAAAAGGAGCAAAGGATAAAAAGCAAGGATGGGTGGAGTAAAAGAAAAATGACGGTTGTGGCCTTTTTTCCTTGCTTTGTCCTGTCTGCTCTTTCCTCGCTGTCTTGAAAAAAAATCATTCAGCAGTCTTTTTTTTTATTGTTAAAAATGTTGCACATGACTTTATCTTCAGTCTCTCCCCTTTCCCCTGATATCTTTTTATCTGAAAATGAAAAGAAGAACTTGCATGTGGATGCCTCCTTTTTTGTTTTTTTGTTGTTGTTCTTTTGTGAGTAAGGCGTGCGTCTTTGTGTGTGTGAGACTGACCAAAAAGAAGAGGGAGATGCAGAGAGGAGTGCTTTAGCCCCTGATGCAGCATTCCTGGCATTTGACTAAAGGTTTGGGCATCTGTGGGACACTTAGCATACACGAATCCCTATTTGCATTAGTGCGTGCACACAGATGTGCCTATGTAGGTGTGTATGAGCGTATGTATGTGGCACTGTGGGGGGGCATGCATAATGAATGCTGTACCTGTCGCGCACGGGAGTGCACAGCATCGAGAGGAATTCCCAGCTCAACAATCCTGCCTGAATATGTGCGCAAAAGAGGGAGCTTGAAAGAAGGGCGAGCAAGCAAGGGAGTGTGCAGTATCCATAACTGATCCTACAGCACACAGCAATGAGTCAAATTCAGCCCCATCCCCATCTTCCTTTGCACCAGTAAAACCACTGGTAATTTTCCTGTTTGACTGTGAAATTTGTGCTCTTTGTCTTGTGGAGATCTCTCTATCTTCCCTACGTCTTGTTTCCCCATTGCATTGATCTCCATGATGGGGTTTTTAATACCCCACTTATTCCTCCACCCTTCTATAGTGAATACACTCCACCTTCTCTTCTTTCCTGTATAATTGTGTCTTCAGCTCTTCAAACAGGCTGCAGTATCAATCTGCCTCCCGCCTCCCTTTGGAGAGGAAATGTCATTTGTTTCCCAAACTCTTCCAGAGAAGAGCGGCCAGAGTCTTCAACCTGTTAGACACTGATAGCACGTGCACACATACGCACACACGCACACACACACACACACACACGCACACACTCACACACACACACACACACACACACAC
>VUQK01018641.1:0-10057 GCA_015106715.1 Bujurquina vittata | reverse complement strand
AAAGAAACTTGATTAGGCAAGGCAGAATAAAGGCACGCACAAGCATCGCTGGAGTGAATGCATGCAGGTGGGATGAAATGAGAAGATGGGGAAAAAAAAAGAAGTGGATAGAAACAGGAGGAGGAGATAGCGGGATAAGAGCCTGTTAAACACAGCAAATGTAAAAACTATCTTTCTTACTTGTCTCCCTGCTTTTTTAGCAGTCTGATTCTTGGAGAACAGCACGGTTTTCTGACACAAAATTGGCCTTTGTCACCATGTTTCCTCAAATACGGTGATACACGGTAGCACCGCAACCACCACCACCCCCCGGACCGTGGACCAGTCACAGGAGCTGGGCCAAAAAAAAGTTTCTGTAAGAAACCCAGTAGGTTCTCCACCCTGCTGCATTGTATCGATGTAGAAGCGGCATATGAATTAATAAAGCAACAAAACAAGTTCCCTACATCTCGTAAAACCTTCTGTAGATGTCTTGTCAGGGCGTTCATTGTTGAGGAATGGTATTATGACACTTTATGTTCTGCTCTGACGCAGGAAGAACACTCTCTTTATCAAAGTGTAATGTCTCCAGAGGGAGAGGAAGACAATTGTTCTTGTCAGTTTGTCAGCTGGAGTTGAGTAAAAAAAAGTAGGCCTGTTTATAATTAGAGACTTCTTTCGCAGTCGGTAGAATTTTTTATTACAATTTTTACAGAGGCTCACATGAATCTAATGCCCAACACACCTATTTTATATGAAATGGCATGTTTTGTGCTTCAAAGTGCACCTTAAGCATTGGCAAAGTACAAATATTGAGGTGGTCACACACTCTTGCCGAATGTTTCTGTGTATAAATATAATCGCCTATAAAAAAAAAAGAAAAGGCCATTGTGAAATGAAGGGAAAAAAAATAGCTCTCATTGAGATGGCGTAAAGCGTGGGTGTCTAATACCGAGATAGTGAAGACATCGGCCCTCTCTTTTAGTTGGCATATGGCGATCAGCACACATGCTACAAAATCTGCCAGTGACATGTGTGAGAGGGTAGGCACATCTCTGTATGTGTGAGATTTGTGCCGTCAGACAGAGCGCTGATTTTGAATTATTTACTCAGTGCTATTTTTGTCAAGGAGGGGAAAAAAGTTTTGGACTTAAAATTTCTAAAAATATGTTTCTACATTTGCCACACTTACAGAAAACATATTGAAAGAGCTTTCCAAGATAAATGTGTTAAGTGTAGTTTAAATGTATGTGTTTTGGGGACTTTTAGTGTTTTTATGACAGGACAGTGATGAGTTGACATGAAAGTGACCTGAGGTGGATTTGAGCCCAAGCCTCTGAAATAGCCTTATGGCACATGTGTCACTCACTCTACCTGGTGAACCATTTCAGCACTCCAGAAAATTAATATTTAAAAGCTTAGACGTGTATTTAAGTGCGATACTTACTCCAAGTATAATTTTAATTGAAGTCTACAATGCCAAATGATTAGGATCTCCTAATTAAAACAGATTTTTTTTCCTCCTTTTTTTCCCCCTCCTTAGTAAGCCAGTGAATTTCAAGCAATGAGAGGACAGAAATGCACCACTACTGTGTGTTCAAAAGACGGAAGACTGTTCACGATCAGTTCGTAAACTGCACATTTTATTCTCCCTTAGACTATTTGACCTTGATTAACTTTAACTTTAAGCAAGAGACTCACAGCCTATCTCAGCTGTAGCCTATCACAAACCTTTTTAAATTGCACCTTTCAAATGATGGCTTGAAGTCAACCTCTTGCACCTCTGTAGTTACGTAGCTTTACACTGCAGTTTTGAATTGACTGAGTCACTGGGCCTGAATTAAGTGTCTCATTCAGAGTGAATATACTGAAAAGATGTTTTGAGTATGTAATTTCACATTAAAAGATAAAAATGTTGTATTTAACACTTTCAAGAAATTACTGAAATTCAATGCTCAGCTGGTGAAATGTTACATATGATATAAATATGTTACATCAAATTCAAAGAGAATACCTAACAAAAAACCTCCTGCAGATCTCTGATTAAATCCTGCTGTCTGTCAGCACACGTAATGCTTTGTGTCTTGAGGTTGAGTGTACGGATGACTTTATTATACGACTTTCTAAATATAGAGAGAAGTATTATCATAGTTTGTGTTCTTCTGTACATGGGATACAGTCCTTTAGTTGTTCACTGATTCATGTTCTAAGATATTGAGCTGATTTTGGCAAGTAATCAATTCTTCAAGATTGTTTGTGGGTTAAAAGGGAAGTTTTGAAAGGTCCTCACAAGTACATTAAGGCAAGCATATGTGTAGGCCTGTTATCTTCATGTGTGTACTGTGCTCTACATTGAGGGAGTGCGCCTGTTAACTGTGTGCCAGCTGGCACAGAGCCCTTGGCAGTGGGCTGGCATTCGCGTGCCCGCTCTGCTCCTACCACCTGTCTGGTCCCTGGAAGAGTCACTGTGCTCCTGCAGGGAGGGCCTTCTTTGTGGGCAGGGGGTGTGGTGTGTGCATGTGTGTCTTCTGCATGTAAGTGTGTGTACGAGATGTGGGGGTTGAGGGCAGTGGCAGCTTGGGAAGAGGTAAGGCCAGGAGGAGCAGGAAGCAAGTTGGTCTTTTGGACCTCTAGATTTCTCTTCCACAGGAAGGAGTTGTGCTGCAAATATAGTCAGACTGGGGCAGACATGGCCTATAGTCTGGGTGATACTACCTCCAAGAGCCTGTGGAAATCGGTCTGTCCTTCCCTCAGTCCATCTGTCTGTCTGCCTGTCCATCTGCATCCTGAATTAGTGTCTCTGTCCTTTTGACTGTGTGTTTGCCTCTATGAGCCCAGAAGATGCCAGGAGGACAGCGGGAGGGAGACAAACCGCTCTCCTCTGTTCTATTCAGCAAATCTGTTATTGAAATATGTGGCACATTAGTTAGCTAACCCAGTGTCTCCTAATTCATCTCGCTGTGTTTGTAAAAGAATTACTCAAGAGATCAGGAGGAAGACGTAAAGATAACAGAGAAAGGAACAGTTAAAGGCAAGAAACATTGTGCTTCATGGCTGCTGCGTGTGGGAGCAGTGGGTTTTTAGAAAACCCTTGTACTACCTTTCAGCGAGGGATTGTGTGAACATACACTTGCTAAATAATTTAGCCACTGCAAAGAGTGGTTCTGATTAAATAATGAAGGAGCTTGGCACTGTTGATCAAGATCATGTGTGTGAGTGAGGGTGTGTGCGTGTGTGTCAGTTTGTATTTGTGCATGGGGTACAGGGTTTATCTGTGCACATGCTTTCTCGCTCTTAGATGACACCTCAGCCCATTACAACCACAATCAGGTCTAAGCACTCACATCCTCGTGACAAGAAAAGTGTCAAAAAATTATCTCAGACGTAGCAGTGTGGTGAGCGCCACGAGACAACTGCTGTTGTGAAGTGGTGCTATGTACACAAAATGGAATCAAACTGAATTGGAACCAGAATTAATCTCTGCCCGTATACTCACTGGATGCTTTAAGATGTAATCAACATGACACAATATGGAGCGAAAAGTCTTTTTCCCTTAAGTGTTATTTGTTCCAAAATTAAAATGAGATTCCATTAAAAAAGTCTTTTTACAACCCAGACTGATGTACCTCATGCTGCATGCAAGTCTGTCTCACACTCTGGCCCTGCACCCTGCACCTTGCTTTCATTTAAATTTTTCAGCCTTGATGCCTTTGTTGTATCACTCTGGAGATCTCAAAAATCTCAAATCTTCACAAACTGCAAAAAAAGAAAACTTTACTAGTGCTAGCCTGACCCCTGTCTTCATCTCTGTTCTCACAGTCCTGTTTGCAGTCTCAAACTTTGCTCAGGTCGCTCGTGGTTCAGGTGCAGGGCAGGGTTTCCATGCCAGCAAGGCACAGGGTCAGATAGTAATAAAGCATGTTGTTGTCTCAGGGTTGTAGGTAGTAATCAATGGCTTTAGACCACATGTCTAATGGTTTTAGAGGCTGTAACTTGACCTTTGAACTCTTCTGACCTGAGAGGTCAAGGCGGGGGGGAGGGGGGCACAGACAGTCACCAGGGCAAGACCTCTGACCCCTAGATCAGTGAGGAGCAAAGGTCAAAGGAAATGCTTATTGGATGGTGCTGTGTGGTCATACTGGTGCGCTGCTGTTTTGAGGACTGTAACATTGCCCTTAAATTTGAATTAGGACATTATTCAGTTCAGCTGACATTGAACACACTGATTTCTTAACAGTTTACTTGCATTTAATTATCTGTCACAGCTGCATATACGTCTTCAACCATTTTCAGTCCCAATCTTGATCCTGCAGACTTTTACCTATTGATATAGCAGAGGAATACACACTTTCTTATCCCCTTTTCTTTATGCCAGTGACCTCCAGTGTGTATTTTTTTTTTTTTTAATCGGCACACAAAAGTTCAACACTGTTTAAAACGCAAACCAACCTGACAGCAACACAAGCACATCCTTGATTCATTAGAAATCACTGCTTGCACTTGGCCTTTGTGCACGTGTCCATGTGTTGTTTGTTATGTCTGGATGTTGCATGTGCGGATATCATTGAGGAAGCTTGGAAGAATATGCAGTGAAGCGTTTTTTCTTATAATGCTGGCTATCCTTCATGTCTTATCTGAGGCTACTAATGTCTGGGGCCAGTGGAGGCTGGAGTTTGCAATTCATGGCCTAGACCTTGGCTTTGTGAGAGCAAACATCAATAATCTTCCCATACCCAGCTCTGCCTGCAGCACCACCAGCATCCATATGGCTCCTGTATGTGTGTGTGGGGGGCAAACAAAGGTTCAAGTAAACTAAAGGACAGTAATTCAGTAGGAAGGGCATACATAGGGAATAATGTATGGCATACTTGCATCCTGACCCGCTCTGATTTATCAGCTCAGCTGTGCATTAACGAACAGAATCTGGATCCCGGTTTTCTCCACAACAAATGGATAAAATAATGGCAAAAGAAAACACAAATCTACCACATCTATCATGCTAATAAATCTTTTTATGATTCCTTCTAGCTTAGTGGGTGTTTGTCCGTATTGCTAAAGATGTGTGACAAGGTTTGCACCCAAATGAAATTTTCTGAAAAAATTCTGAAAGCTTACCAGAGCTTATGAATTATTTTGATGGTAATGAATTTATCTGCGGCACTACTACGATACTGTTAACACCACAGATGATTTTTCCAGAATTATCGACCAAGTAAACTAAGTGCAGTCGGTTCCTGCTGCAAGAGTTGTCTGTGGAGAGTCCATTGATTGATGCCATGATTTGAAAAAAACAAACAAACAAAAAAAACTAATGAATTGATTTAAAAAATAAAAAAGCCTGTCTGAAGGATGTCATAAAATTGAAAAAGTATCATATTGAGAGTCCAGTACAAGATGCATATTGCTTAGTGGTCTCACGGCTAATATAGCTTGTGCTGTTTATGTGGATATACCGTGTTTGCATACAAAGAACCACGCAGAAAGGCGCCGCAATATCCAGCCTCAGCTGGTACACAGGTATTCTACAAACAGAATTTGTCACGCCGAGTTCCTCATTATTGTCTCTGTCTGGTTCGACCACTCAAATGCGTCCACATCTAGAAGCACAGCCAAAACACAACTCGTAGTCGTGCTTTTGTGTGACCAAACTGACTGTAAATAAGCAGAGCAGAAACAGAAAGCGGGAAGCGATTTTTAGCACGACACCGCTGCAGATATGGTGAGTGATTCAGCCCGGCTCGGACCGTAAAGGTACAAAGGAACCGAGGCAAGAAGGTTGAGTTAGGAAGCAGAAAATAAATCAAGTAGGGATGGAGACTTCGGGGCTCCATAGCTAATGATTGTTTATAACAATTTTCTTGGTCTCTCAGCTTTTTTTTCTCTCTGTAATCTAGCATTGAGTGGATACGATGTTACATTTTCCTTTTTGTTGTTGCGTACGCTTTCCAGCTCTTTGAGAACAAATGATGAAACTGAATGCAAGGCTGAAAGTGAGGTGATTTTAATACATGACAAATTGTTAACACAAGTCTGAGGATTAAAAAGAAGAGATACATGACAGTAGTTTTTTAGTAAGCAAACTTACCAATACCTGCAGAGATCGTGGCGCTTACTGCATCCACACTCGTTTATTGGTACCATAGTGCAAGCAAACTGAGCAGCTCCTTTTTTTTCTCACATCTGAAATGTTGACCTTGCAAATAAATGTAAAACACTGAGCAGTTAAAATACAATATTCATTTTACTCAAGCAGAATTAAAAGTTAAAGTGGCTTTACCATTTAAAGTTCTTTAACTTAAAGTGTTATTGTGACTGTTCCTTATATGATTCAAGGACAATTTAAAACACACACACACACACACACACACACACACACACAAAGGAAAAAGCTAATGGAATTTTGACCACTAAGGGGCAGAAAAAGTCCAAAACCGTCTCATAAAAACAGAGTGCTTTGTAAAGTGCTTATAGCTCATATTTGAGCAAACAAATGTCTTCTTTGACGTCCACCGGGAACTCGAAATTCCACAAGAGCTTTCGTTCATAAAGCTTGACAACAGCCCGAGTTTGGTCTGTACTAACTCTGGTTATTTAAACAGAAAAAGAAAAAGGAAAAAAGCTGATTTTTTTTAAAGCAGTTATTTAACACCACCGATTACTTTTCACATTATTTCGATGCATTTATTGCCAACTTCATTTATTTATTTAGTAACAGTTTTATTCAGAATTTCTTGTATTTTTTAACATAATATAAAATACGTAAATATCACTAATATGTTTGCCTGCTTTTGTAAAAGGAGAATTAAAGTAAGAAAAAAATGTTCATTAAAAAAAGTGCATTGGATATAATAGACTGAGAAATCATCCTTGCTCTTGAAATGCCCTCAAACTGAATGACCCAAACATTTTGTAAAAATACGTTGAGTATCATGTTTCTCAGATAGCAGAGAATGGCCTTTCTACTCTAATAATAAGGTGACATTTCTCTCAGCACAGCCTCTGAATAAAAGCTGTGCTTTTTGCTCTCCTGCAGCTACAGTACATCTGTTTTCCTCCCGGGCTCTCTTTGTCCCTTCCTCTCTCTCTCTGCTCCTTTCTGCAATTTGCCATCATCAAATTAAAGCTTGCTCTCATCCACTTTTGAGAAGATGAACCCAGAAATGAAAGACATGTAACTTTGCAACTTGCACAGTGTGAGCCAGCAGGGAGGCAGAAACAGTGCACATCTACTTAATGTATAAGCTTTCCTCATTGTAATGACTTCCTTGTAGCACAGACAGTCAAGGTAAGAATAGAAAAGAATACTCAAACTTTGCAAGATTGTTTTTCTTTTTAAACCTAGTATCTATTATGTGCCGCTACTAAATTGATCCTGGTGTTATGCACAAAATACACTGGTAGAAACATAATTGCACAGTTTATAAGAGTGCAGGGCTTGACGTATTAATTTTGACTTGCAATGCTGATATTAAGTCAGCTCTGCAGAATATTGCAGGGCTTGACATATTGCGCAGGCTATTTCTGAATAAAGTTTAGAGACCCATAAGACGGAGGCAAAAAGAAAAACTGCAGGGGCTGCATTTTTAATAAGTAAGAGAAGCACAGATGACACAAGCTGATACAGGCCTTTGATTCACCACGTATGGTCTGACACACACTCAGATCAAGATTTCATTAGAGCCTTCTTGCACTGCGTGGCATGCAATAAAGTCACACAATCATTGTTTCTCCAAAGTCTGAAGCTACCTTTACTCAGCCGGTCATTGATTCAGTCACTTCACGTTTGCTTATCTGCATCTTGTGGCCTTGGGTCGGCGGAGCATTTTCTTAAAGACATATTGAACCTCACGCAGTGTCTCCCACAACATTTAATTTGAGGAAAGAAAAGCAATCCCCCGGCAGCTCTTAAATTCTAACAACAACAGCAGCGTGGTTTGTCACACAAGTTAATGTATCCTTCTGTTTCTTCCCCACCCCCTGTCTCGTCTTGTATGGCTTCCTGCTTTTCTCTATGCAGTTATCCACATGTGCAAGAGACAAAGAGACAGCGCTGTCTTAGTTGAGCAGTACTCAACCTTCTGCCCCATTAATTAGCTCAGTAAATGCTGGTGAGAATAAGCACTGGAAGTGAAGCATGTAAGTCAGTGAGGGATGAAGAGAGTGAATGGGAGAAGCATCAAGGTTTTGGAGGTGTCTGAGGACCTATCTGTGTTTATAGTAGCGTGGGTAAACCTCTGATACACTCCCCCTTTTTTATGCTTTTAAGTCATAACCCAGCAGATACCTTCTGATTAGGCAGTTTGTGCCACAGGGCAGTGAGAAGATGAGAAGGGTTAGGAAGGATGAAAAATGAGAGTCCAGAAAATTGAGAATTGAGTGTACTCTCCAATCTAGTCATTTCTTTCTTCCCCATACCATCTGTATGTCTTCATCATATTCTCTGTTCAGCCTGCAATTTTGCCACCTACTTATTAGACTTTTTTTTTTATTTAAAGGGCTAAAAAAGAGAAAAGAAATGCACAAGAGGCAGACACTTAAGTCCACACGGTGATAACAGATTCTTATTGTTCTGCAGACTAGACTTAAGTATCAGGAACCGGCTGGTGTAAAATGTAACACTGTGGAAATGAATATCATTTTCATATTAAGATATAAGTTTAGAAATCATTGGGGAATTTTTTTTCCAACTCTGTTTTTGCATCTAAAAATCTGTGCCATGGGTAAGTGACACAATTTTGTGAGCTTTTCTGTAGGAAATTAAAGGCATCTCATTTAAATCAAAGTCCTTTGTTAGAATATAATTTTATATTATTAGCTTAAAAATAATCACCAAAAATCATTGCTTTACATCATTGCTTATGTCAGCATGCATGCAATGACAAATAACACGTTGGTCATTCTGTATGAGCAAGTGTAGCTTTGTTTTAGTAGGTTTTTTTTTTTTTTGCACAGGAAACCTATTGCTCTTACTCGCTCCCTCTCTCACCTGAACTGCAGCCCTTTTTCCACTACCTGCTATTATGTGTAGCAGAGGTGTCTCTAATGGGCCATGGCTCTCCTTTCCTCCACCTCTCCCCTTTCATTTTCTCATAACAAGCCCCCTGCCCTCTCTCACTGGAGCTCAGACAAGATTATCCCTTCGTTATTCCACCTTCCACTCCATCCCACACTTCCTGGCTCAGGCGTGACCCCACGGCAGCAGGAAATGGGCATTTGCAACAGTCATTTCTCTCTCTTGCCCTATGCCTCTCTCGCACAATATGTATCTCGCCCCTCCCTCAAGTGCACACACTTGGAACGGGTCACAGATCATTTCAAGCACCTTGAATGTGGTGAGGCAATTACTCTCCCTTCTGGTCACCTCCAGCCTGCCTGACACTGCTCCCTGCTCGACTTTGAGTGGACCCTCCTCTATTATCTCCATTCCCCACTCAGTGGGAGTCACCACTCTGCTAGTAGTGTCAGCCCACGACTCACTTCTCTACTACGGCCGGTGTTCAACGGTCCGCCTATCTGCCTGGAAATCATCTTTCTGTTGCTGGTCTGCAGTGGTACTATCAGCACATCAAGGTACCACAGAGTTATCTGTCGCAGAACAGGAGACAGGAAGATGGAGGCCGAGGCCAGGCAATGTATTGCCTAAGTGTATGTTCATCTCAGACTGGCTCATTGAATGAGTGGAGCCATCTATCATCCATCTCCATGCTCTGTTTGTTTCCCCTTCATCACAGTCCCTCTGCGCGCCGCTCCTCATCATAATCCTTACACAGACAGCAACTCGTGCGCGCAAGTGTGTGCGTCTGAGTGCGTGTACGTGTGTGATTTACAGCGGGTATGGTCTTAAGCAAGAGCAAGTAGTAAATTCAGTGACATCATGGCAAGAGGGGAAATCGAAGCGTTGCAGTGCTTACTCATAGCCTCTACATCCCACTTTTCTGTGTGGTAGTTATTATCCCACTCAGCACAGAAACACACACACACACACAGACAGACATTATTCTGTAGGTCTAATTGAGGGCGTGATCGTAAGTGTGCTGTAAATCCTGCGGCACTGGTCACTGCTAAAAGTGCCTCTCTC
>VUQK01018640.1:3741-26015 GCA_015106715.1 Bujurquina vittata | reverse complement strand
TGTTTACGCCAATGTCCAGCGGTTGGAGTTCTCTAGTTAATCCTACCGGAATGAATCGGCAAGCTCTGAATTAATTTTCTTCACTTGGCTTTTCACGTTGTCTGTGAGCGCGCATGGAGTTACAGATCAGCAGGGACGGTGATGTGTGGAAAAAACCACCCGGTCTCTTTACATACACCTCTCTCAGCCACTCTCCCATTTTCTCCTTGTCCATCCAGCCCTTTTTGTTAGCCTTAACTCTGACTCCGGCTGGAAACGTTTCTTTCGGCAGCATCTTCCTCTTGAAAATGACCAGATTTTGGAACTCAGTACACGTATAAGGCGCACCGGATTATAAGGCACACGTCCGATTTCTGAGAAAATTTTAGGCTTTTAGGTGCGCCTTATAGTCCGGAAAATACGGTAATATAATAAACTGTTCACCAGCTTGCTGAGATTGTGGGTCTGCATGAAAACATTTACTTGGATCCTGAATCAGATGATTTATGTGTTCAATTTTTTTTTAGCCTTCGCCCCCGGGCATCCTCCAGCTCCTCCCAGTCTGACAGAAGCACCAGTCCTCTGGTAATGAGCAGCACTCACAGCCTGGAGACAATGCCCCGGTTTGCCCTCTCAACTGATGATGAAGGTAAATCCACCTTTTTCCTTCTTTTTTTTTTTTTTTTTTCTTTTCAGAACATGTACAAGTGCTTTGGCCTAAAGCGTTCACAATTAACACTTTCTCTCTGCAGCAGAGGTGGTGGTATCAAACCTTCGGCGGATCAGGATTCGCAGCAACAGTACCGGGGGGAAACAGTCATCCCCTAAGGACACAACGGCCCCACGGCGCTTCGGTAACCAGCTGGAGACACCAGACAGGCAGAGACTTCCCTGTGGAGGAAAGGTTCCTAAGTCTGCATCTGTCTCCGCCCTGTCTCTCATCATTACTACAGGTACAGAGGGTTATCGTCCCAAATTTGAATCCAGCAAAATATATAATTAATTTAAAAAAATGCAAGCATCTAATGCATGGACTGGAGTTTTTTTTTCTAATCATGGAAATAAAACAGGCCTGTCTTTAGAATCATAACATTTTAGATTATTTCTCTAAACTATGTTTGTTTCAGATGATTCACCCAGTGGCCTCCACCCTGGTCCAATCTCCCCACGCTCACTGTCTTCCAACCCCTCATCTCGTGACTCGTCCCCTAACCGGGATCTATCATTCAGCCCCAGCAGCCTGAGGCCACCAATCATCATCCACACCTCAGGGAAGAAGTACGGCTTCACCCTGCAGGCCATCCGGGTATACATGGGCGACAGCGATGTCTACACTGTGCATCACATGGTGTCGGTAGGTTTTAACCATAAGCTTTAAAAATACTTAAAGACTACAAACAGCTGGATCTAGTATTTGTGTTTATAAACTGTAATGTGTTCAGATTTTGTGCTTTGCTTTGGTAATCCAAAACTGAAGGAGAATGATATAAAAAAAAAAGGGTGGTTATGTAATGCTAAAACGAAAGTCCTCTCTTCACTGTTGCAACAGAGTGTGGAGGAGGGCAGCCCAGCTCACCAGGCAGGTCTCTGCACTGGAGACCTTATCACCCACGTGAACGGAGAGTCTGTCCAGGGCCTGGTCCACACAGAGATGATGGAACTGCTGTTGAAGGTATATCTTTGAGCCATATGACTTGTAATTTGAACTTCACTTTAAGATCCTTTTATGTTGTTTGAATGTGGATACAAATTCTTTTACTCTCATGAAACGTGCAGAGCGGCAGCAAGGTGGCTCTTCAGACCATAGCGCTTGAGAACACGTCTATTAAAGTCGGTCCTGCTCGAAAGACCAAACACAAAGGGAAGATGGCTCGCCGGAGCAAGAAGAGCAAGAGGAGAGATAATTACGACAGGTGAAGATCTGAGGTTTTTTTTTTCTCTACAGCTCTGCAGTTACTTATCCTTCGTTTAATCTGGGAGGCTGGTAAATAGTGGATGTCAGTCCTCCGTCTCCTTCTAGTGTAAACGCTATTAGAAAAGTATTAACAGTTGCATATTGAGTGCTTTGTGTAGCTCAGGGGTTGGCTGTAGCTCAGGAGGAAGAGCAGGTCACCTAATGGTCGGAAGGTTAGTGGTTCGATTCCTGGCTCCTCCAGGCCGCATGCCAAAGTATCCTTGGGCAAGATACTGAACCCCAAGTTGCTCACTGACACAAGTGTTGGAGGATGAATGTGTGTGAATGTTAGACAATAAGCGCTTAGCTTGGTTACATATAGAAGTGCTTGTATGAATGGGTGTGATTGGGTAAATGTAAAACGTGTTGTGTAAGAGTTTTGAGTGCTCAGACAGAGTAGAAAAGCGCTATATAAGAACTAGTCCATTTGCCACATAAGAGTTTTTTGTTTTTGGTAAATTTGGGAAAAGTTCAGCTGACTGTAAAATATAAACCTGTGGTGCATGTTGATGTTCTGACGCTAATAAATGACACGTGAATTATACAGTTTGCTTTTGCTTGTCTTCCAGGCGACGGACCATCTTTAAGAAGCTGTCCAAGCAGAGCACAGTGATGCACTGCAGTCGCAGCTTCTCCTCAGGTCTTCATCACTCGGTTTCCTCCAGTGAGAGTCTTCCAGGCTCCCCAACTCACAGCCTCTCCCCCGGGCCCTCCACCCCCTGCCGGAGCCCCGCACCTGACCATCAGGGCCATGGTGAGTTAAAGTTTTCTTCATGAAATTTAACACTTCTGATGCTTTAGTCAGTTGAGATACTCCAGATGCACTAAGAGTCTTAGGATACCAACATATTATGCCACTTTTTTAAAGTGTTGTGTGCGCTGCTAAAAGTGTTTTGCTTCTTTACAGAGAATAACTCTCCACAGAGTACATCTCCTTGCTCCAGCTCACCCAGCTCCCCTGCCACACACAGCCGACCCATCACACTTGGCCTGGGCTCTAAACTCAGCCCGCAACGCTACAGTAAGGTGGGCCGGCGCAAGTCCACCAGCAACATCCCCCCCTCGCCCCTGGCCTGCAGCAGCTCCTCCTCCTCTAATCAGCCACTTTCCCCACAGCGTTCGCCCTCTCCTCTGCCAGGCTTTGCCAAAACTCTTCACACGTACCATGGAAAAACCCTGTCGCCCCCCACCATCATTAGACAAGTTGTCAGGCCACGCAGTGCAGAACCGCCTCGTTCGCCTTTGCTCAAGAGGGTGCAGTCAGCTGAGAAACTGTCTGGAGTATATCACGCTGACAAGAAGTCAAAAGCCCCCCGCAGGCACACTCTGGAAGTGCCGTTTTATGGTGAGAGTGACCTGCTGGGCGACTTGGAGGTGGATGCAGCCTGTGGAGGTTCTTACATTGGGATTGATCACAGCAGACTTGGGGCATACATTACCAGCCAAAGGATGCGGGACTCTGGGATTGAGCGTTCAGAGCAGCTGGTTGTGATGCGGAAGCTTAACCTGTCAGAGCGGCGAGACTCCTTCAAAAAGCAGGAGGCAGTGCAAGAGGTGAGCTTTGATGAGCCAGAGGAGAAAAGCAGTGGCAGTACAGTAGTGGGGACCACCACACCTCCAGGTGCTCAAACACAGCAGCAGCAGCACAGGATGGCCTGGACTGTGACTCGACCCCAATCCAGCCAGGAGATCGAGATGGAAGTCCCTGTGGTGAGGAGGTTCACGCTGGTGCCGCAAATAGCTGTGCAGGGCTCAACGGAGAGTGAGCAAGACGAGTGGGAGCCATGTTCAGACGGAGAGGACTCCAGTGAGAAGCCTGAGCTGGAGGTGGACATCACTTCATGTCCGCAGCAACATACAGGATGTCTTCTAACTGACAGCAGCTGCAGGCAGGCAACAGAAACAACTTCCACTGGTCCTCAAATTGCACCAGAGAAGACACCAGAGTGCAAAGAGGAAACACAAAAAGGGCATCAGAGAAAGTGACGGCCCACCACTGTAGTCATAAAACCTGCTCATATCTTTTCTTTTGAGTCTTTCAGAGGTGACGAACTGCAAGTTGTTAAGTCATTTCCAATCTCGTTGGGCTGAAAGAGCGGAAGAAACTCTTACTTGAATTTTGTTTTGTAAAAATTTGCCTTCAGGCATTGCAGACCTTCTGGTCTTATTTATTACATTTGTAAATTATGATAAGTTTGTAACAGGGAAAAAGAGGGAAGTTCTCATTAGTTGACCAGTCAAGGCTCAACATTTTTGTATCCATAAAATGTGGTTTTATGTCTTTTGAATGGATTATTTTCTAAAAATGTCTATTTTTTAAATAAATTCTGGTACAGAGTAGTAATGAGAGGTAATGCTGCGTAAAACTGTTGGACCAAATCCTACGAGAAGTCATGGTTACTTTTTTTTTTTTTTCCCTTTGCTGTCTGCGTGTGTTTGTAGTACCGGCTGTAGATCATCCTGAACCTAAAAATGACCTTTGGTTCACACTGTGAGCAACATGACTGATGTGTCATTGTCTGATCAACTGTCGGTCAGACTTTGCGGCTCTATCTGCAGCTCATGACTACAGTACTACATCAAATTGTATTAGTGCACAACATCCTCTAGAAGGATGTAAAACAGAAGCTACTAAGCTCTAATTAGACTGCAGGAAAAAAGTAAGTCATATCAGAAGGGAAAGAAGCGGCTCTGCATTGTCTGACAGAAGACATGAAAAGATAAGTTGTTTCCCTGATGACTTCATCTTTGTAAGGCACATACTGTATACTTGCACAACTTGTTGGTTTGGTCATGTTCCTTGCGGTGTGAAATCACAGGAACGGCATTGTTTTTCATTCTTGTGGAGAATAATATTGCAAGTCACAGTGAGACACTACCCACCTTTGTTTTATTTTATGAAGACACGAAGCTGAAGGTTTTTATGTGCCATGGTATCCGTGCAATGTTCTCTAAGCCATATCTTTGAAGGCAGAAACATTATTTGTAATTTTTACTCAACATGAAGATTTTTTTTTGTTCGCACTGTTATCATGGAAAATGATGCTGAGCACGAAGCTCTGGATGTGTGCTCTGTGGGCTCTCTGCTAGTTTGTCATTTGAACTCTGAAGCACCGTGGCTGCGCATCGTTTGTCTCACAGCATGCCGTTCACTACGCCACGGTCCGTTTTCCTCAGAACCTGGAGGGGATCCTTTAAAACACTTTGGTATTTATTTGTTGGGAGGCTTTCCTTACTTACTATGACAACACTTGTTGGACTTTTGAAGCTTTGCGCTCACATGTATATGTGTGTTATTTTTTTCCCCACAAGCTGTAGCGTTTTTAATTTTTTTTTTCCCCACACGTGCATGTGAAAGAGAATTTTCATAAATGCCCTGGTCCTACTTCATGTGCTGTGCAGTGCTGTTTACATCCAAGGGGAAAGTGCACTAATGTATTTAGACATAAATTTTGTAACTGAATGTGAAAGGCAAACTGAGAGAAACACATTAACAGTGAAATCAGGGCTTCTTTGAACAAGTGTGGGTTTTTTTGTCTTTGTATTGTAAAAAAAATTGATGTATATTTTGGTAACGAGTGTGTGTAATTCCAAGTGTACTGAAGGACATAATATGCACGATGACAATTTGTGGCAAGAGGGATTTTTTTTTTTTTTTTTTTTTAAGGAATTCAGACTTGAGGGAATGAGATTTTTCTAACCATCTTGCTGGGATTCATGCAGTGTTTGACAGCTGCACAGATTGACTGCACGTCACGTTTTCTCCACAACAGAGCTTGGCGAGTTATTGTCCTCTTTGTAAAGTGGCTGTTCCTGGCTTTTGTACGGACTTTTCTCTGAGTCTTCTCTTTATAAACAACTGTAGTGTTACTTCAACCCCTCATTTTCCTTTTTTAAAAAAAAAAGAGAAAAAAATGATCTTAAATCTTGTGATGACAACCTTACCAGGATGCTGTCGTTGTGTTAGTGAAGCAAACAGACAGACCACTCAGTTATTTTTGCAGTCTGACAGAATTGTTTACAATGAAAAAACATGCTATGTACTGTACAAACATTTTCTATCCTGTGGCTGTACACGATAGATTATCCTCTTTGGTACTGACAAAGAAAACAACACTTATAGAAGCTGCATATCTTTTTTGTTTGTTTGTTTTTTTTTATTTTGAAACTGTTCTTGAAGAGTAGTTTGACACCAAACTCAGAAGCATTTTCTGTATTTGGATGCAGCTTCTTGGAGTTCAGACATCACAATGAAGCTGTACAGATGAATTGAATTAGGAGGGGTGGGGGGTGAAAGTGAAAATGGAGATTTCTGCTGCTGTTTACCCTGTTCTTATTTGCATGAGAAAAATGCTTTACACCAAAAGTAAACCCGAGAGAGGATAAATAATAAAATATATATTTACACTAGAGGTTTTGTCTTGTATACAAAAAAAAAAGCCAATTTAACTACGTAAACCTTAAACTTTCAGTAGGAGATCACTAAAAAAATTATCAAAAAAGATGAGGGTTTCTTTTTAATAATCTTGTATGTAAAAATACTTTGCTGATCTCCACCAGCGGGACGTTTCAGCCGCTGGAGGTTGGCCGGTGTTGAGCGTACTCTTAAAGAACAAGCTGGCAGGTCAAAGTGTCGTACATGTGCACGTGTTCTCCTGTGGACTCTTCTGTTCAGTGCATGCTGCATGAGACAAGCACACAGCTGTAATACTTGACTGCATGGTATACCGGCGATGTCGCCCTCTACTGTGTTTTCTTGTGCAACAAATAAACTTTGTAATTCCCTTTGATTCTTCTCTGGATGTTGTGTACAATTATCTGTTCTACTGTTGCACAGTTTTGCCAGATAAAATCAAATGATTCAAAACCTTTTCATACTCAGATATTTATTTATTTGTTGGGTTATGGTCAGGACTCTGCAGGCCAGTTAAGTTCTTTCACACAAAACCACTGATCCATGTGTTTATGGACCTGTTTTGTGCACTGGTGTGCAGTTATGTTGGAACAGGAAGGGGCCATCCCCAAACTGTTCCCACAAATTTGGGAGCATGAAATTGTTCAAAATATCTTGGTATGCTGAAGCATTAAGAGTTCTTTTCACTGGAACTAAGGGGCCTAGCCCAACACCATAATCCCCCCCCTCCACCAAACTTTACAGTTGGCATGATGTACTCTGATGAGTACCATTCTCCTGGCAACCGTCAAACCCAGACTCATCCATCAGATCACCAGATGGAGACGCGTTATTTGTCACTTCAGAGAACACGTCTCCATGCTTGGTGATGTAAGGCTTAGATGTAGCTGGTCAGCCATGGAAACCCATTCCATGAAGCTCTCTACTCACTGTTCTTGAGCTAATCTGAAGGCAACATCAAGTTTGGAGGTCTGTAACGACTGGTTCTGCAGAAAGTTGGTGACCTCTTTATGCTATGCACCCCCTGATCCCGATCTGTCATTTTACATGCCCTAACACTTTGTTGCTGAGTTGATGTTATTCCCAATCACTTCCACTTTACAGTTGACTGTGGAGTTTTTAGAAGCGAGGAAATTTCACAGCCACTTGAATTCACTGAGCTCCTGAGGCCGACCCATTCTTTCACAAATGTTTGTAGAAGCAGTCTGCACACAGTTAGAATAGCATCTGAAAGGCCTGGGTTTGATTCCACCTTGGCCTGGGCCTCTCTCTGTGTGGAGTTTGCATGTTCCTCCTGTGTCTGCGTGGGTTTCCTCTCACATGTTCAAAGACATGGGGTTAATGTTCAAAATAAATGTGGTGTTATCATTATTGTCTAATGTGGTGATTACATTTAGGTTTTTATTTTTCAAATAAGTTAAACAACCGTCTATAAACAATCTGCTAAAAACTATAACGGCACTTTGCACAATCTGTTGGTTTAATAACAAGAATTTTTTTTTTCAAAAAGTAAATAAACATGTTTGTTGTTAAGCATGTACGTCTATTCATTCAAAATTTTAGTAGAAAAATTATTTTTTTAATTGAAAGTGTTTAATTTGTTGATAATTTGTTTGCGACCAATTAATTACAGACAGAGTAATTAACTCGATTAAAATCGAGTTTTTTACAAAAAATTTACAAAATTTTTAATCGAGTCCCGGCCATATTTTAAATATAAGGATCTTTTCTAATACTTGAAAATGCAGTCAATTAGTGCCTGAAGTGCAGACACAACCCATGGACATCACCAAATGTTGTTTCCTCCCTTGAGATGCTCAGCCAGGTCCTCATTGCAGAGGAGTTAGTTATCTAGTCTGTCACTCTTCCTCTCCTTTATCTAAGATAATTTTACCCTCAGAAAATACATAATTAAACAAATAAATAAAAATTGCCCATCCACTAAAGTGCCCGCTCTGTGGCGCTACAGTTTCCCCCGCTAGCCGGCAGGTGTCAGCGATGCGTTGAGAAACCCGGTCTGAGCACCGAAGAAGACCCGTGTCCTTCACAACAGCTAACATGGCTACTGCTACTAAATTTATCCAGAGGCTGCGAAACCTTTTATCAGGGGTGAGCAACAAAACTTCTCTCACACTTTAAAACGGAGTAGGGATGTGCTCTGTATGTGATGGAAAGTCCCTCCGGACGATTTGTCGCTATCAACGTTACCACAGGAAATGTTTAACAGGCAGAAATATGGCTAATGCTTACTAGCAGCGGTGTTGTGGGTTAACTGAACACTATATGAATGAGGGAGATGAGATCAGAAAGTGTGAGGTTTTGTAATTTACTTCTGATCTTTTTCTTTTTTCAGCATGACCTGCAAGCCAAACTGCAGCTGCGATATGAGGAGGTTGCGAAGAGGTAAGACCGCAGGCATCGCCCTGAGGGTACTCAGTCCTCTGCATTACACACAGCGAGACCCGGTGGGATCGTTTGAATCCGCACCACTTCGATACTGAATGCAAGTAAAGTTAGAATAGGCCTGCATTTGCAGAAAACACAAAGCTGCACTAGCATTGTGAGAAAAGGCATTTTGCACTACTTTTGCCTCGTATTGCTACACCCTTGTTACAGCATTGTGTGTTTTTTCACAAGCAGACTTCTTGTTAAAAACCTCATTCAGACGTAGAGTACTGTGCAAAAGTGTTTAGCTACCCCTCATTTCTTTATATTTTCCTTCCACACTTTTTCAGAGGAATTTTGTGTGTTAAGACACTTAACACAGACCTGTGAATCATTAAAGCATAAAAAACCCACCTAACTCAATGGATGAACCAGTGTTGTCTACACATTACAAACCACTGAGCAAAATACAAATTGTGTGTTGTTAGGAGCCTGTCACAAAATCACACAGCTTGTTCCCATTTCTTTAGTTGAATCTATCAACACTGTCAAAGATATCAGTTTAACAGGCATAAAATAGTACTTTTACACAGACAAGGTTATTCCGAAAGAACTGTTAACAGAAATCTTGGCCTGTCTCAGTACTGTGTGCAGCATGTCCTTAGAAAAAGTGCACAAGTGGAGACACGAGGCTTAAGGTTTTTATGTGCCATGGTATGTTAGAGGCCTAAACTCAACTACCTATAGCAGATGAACAGTACCTGAAATATCCTTAAGAAATATGAAAAATCTAGCACAGGACCTGAGAGATGCATCTGGCCCTTCAGTTAATTGATCGATCAAAGATTTAATGAAGACTTGAAGCAGGCTGATACTGTAAACTGCAAAGAAGAACTTATTTTAACCTGAAAGCTACCAGCTGGTAAAGAAAAAAAGAGTTAAAAATCTGTGTGAAGGTTTCAGATATAGAACCACTATAAATAAAGTGCGTTAGGGATCGGTTCCTCAAACCTACCCTGTTTTATATCTCATTAATACCAAGATTACTTAAAATGTGCCAGCAAATGTGCAATCTCAGGATGCCTCCCATCCCAATAGGACACAGCCACCACCCAAACTGCCAGTAGGTCCGAGCCACAAGTATGCCAACAACTACTACTACAGCAGAGATGGACGCAGAGAGTCAGTCCCCCCTACGCTTGTGATGTCTTCACAGAAGGCGCTCACTGCTGGCAGGTAAATGACCTAATTACCGCATTTTCATATATTTCAAGTTCAGATGTTTACTTTTTTTTTTAGCAACATACGCAGTCATCCAGTGGTTTGATGTCACCCATCAATATAAACTCAGACGCCACACATCTCTTTGTGGCTGACAACTGAAGATTGATGTTTGGACTTTTTAGCTGAAACATTGTGGTTTGGTCTTTTTTAGTCAAGTTGCTGAAGCCCCAAAGCCTCCAGTGACTCCAGGTGCTGTGTATAAAGAGCCACCGATCTCCACAGACCAGCCATACCTCTGAGCAGCAGGACAAGAGTCTGCAGTGTCAGCATCATGTCTCCCTCCTGGCCTGACTACAGCAAGTGTTGGTTGGATCTTGTACAATAGAACATGTGAATAAAATATGTTTATATGTTTCGGCTCATGATTTCGGTCATATCATGTACTCAAGAAATGTGAAATAGATGTAGAGAGAAGTGAGAAGCTGAGTGTGCAGCTGAATCTTTGTTCTTCCTCCCACAATGACCTTTTAGCCTCACAAAGCCCATCAGTACATTTGTGTTCAGGTGGACCAGTTTGGAAAAGGCAAACACTGGCTTGTAGTGTAAATACCCCAAATATTCTCATTCTATTAAAATGAAACTTATGGATGTCCTTTGTATCATTCTTATCTCCTAATTCTCTTGTATTTAAGTTCAAACACAAACCACTCACTGGGTTAGAGGAAAAGCATCTCATCATTCTGGACATCTGGGGTTCATTGGGTTGTGCTCCATGTTTTGACCTTTTAAAAAAAATAAATTGTATGACTGAAGGAGCTTTTTGAATTCACTAAGTTAATTTTTCACAAGGGCGGAGTTTGGTTTATGGTTTCCACTAATGTTTTACACCTTTTTTTCTACCTAAGTAAGAAAATATCACTGAAATTATTTTTTTCTGCTATACATCAGGACGTTATGAAGCGCGTTCAGGTTTCACTGGCATTGCAGAAACCGGCAGGTGTCAGCAGAGATCTGCGCAGGTGTTCCCAATAATGTTCTCGGTGGTTCGGGGCGTGCCAAAGTCCAAGAAGAAACAAGTATATTTATAAAATTAATAAAAGATAAAAGTCCAGGAAGAAACAAAAGTGTTTATAAAAATAAAAGTGCAGTTTTGGGTCGTATGTTTGACAGGTATATTTAGTATGTTGGGAACTGGTATTTCTGTGAGTAAACCTGAGATAAAAAATAAACGGTTTTCAATAGAGCTCGATACAAAACGTGCAACAATTTCTGTTGAAAGCCAGCTAGTTCATCTATATTAAATGAAGAAGCCAAGAAGCACCGTGAGAAGGATGGGAGGAAATAAAGGTGTCAAATAACTTCAGAAAAGGGCCGGCTCTTGCGTCATATTTCCGCGCCACATGCCTCGTTTCGGTGGAGGACATCGAGCATGGGACACCTTGGAGGTTCAACTCTTTTGGTCCCGCACCTCATCTTGCATCTTATTCTGGGTATGCTATGGAAAATGCGAATGTGCGTGTGAAATGAGTGGGCTGCTCGTTTTCGGGGCGCACGCTGAAAGCGTCGCCTCCTGCAGCGCGTCTGTCACTTTGAATGAAGTCTGTAAACTCGGTCTGTCACTGCACTCCCTGTTACCAAACCACAGACAGACACGCCGCGTTTCTTCGAGACGTTTTATATATATGTATATATGCACGGATATGCGTGCGAGTGTGTTAATAGAAAGCTGTAATTTAAAGAAATTATCATGTTGTGGGTTGAGTACGCTCACAGTCACAGCCTGTTAAGGCAGAATGAGTTGTGGAAAATTTGCATGAAACAAACCTGGCATGAGAGGCAGTCACATTTCAACGAGGTAGCTGATTTGTTGCAGACTGGTGATATAATTTTAATGCACCTTTGGGAAATACATGCCATAAATGAAACGCACACTGTATTTTATTGTTTACAAAAAAATAAAAAAATAATATTATGCAGGTAAACTGGGATTCCCTTGGATATTCTTATGATCCATCTTTTGTCATGGCTGGAACAAACTAATACTTTCTTTAACAAAGTCCTAACTTTATTAAGTCAGACAATGAATGCTGGAATAATCTTATCAACTGACTTGTGCACCAGAGCAGTAAAACTGTTACTGTGCATGTGTTCCAGGTGCTACGCCTCACTTTGTGCCCACCTGCCATCAGCAGCAAGAATTCACATGCAGTGATGGCACATGCATTTCCACTCTGAAGGTGTGTGACGGGCATGCAGACTGTGAGGACCGATCAGATGAGCACCACTGCAGTGAGTACATGCATAAGTGTTATAAACAATGCAAAAAGCGCATTGCTTTGGGTTTTTTAAGCTCCTGGCAACACTGTTACACAATGTTGTAATCTGTCTGTGTGGCATATTACAACACCAGGGCAACTCTAGGTAACTTGGAAAAAGGTATGGTTAAAAATGTATATGAAGATGTACAAATGATTTTTTTTTTTATTGAGGCTAAAATAAATTGATCAAGATTTAGGTCATGTTGTACATTGTGGCACTTCTCCTTTAAGACATCCTTGCAGAACAGATCAACTTATGTTCCCTTGGTGTGTGGGAATATGCCATTTGAGATTTTTGTTTTTCTAATCCTGCTGAAGTCATTGAAGCCTTTGATATCAGATTCCAGAGAGATTTAATGTTCAGCTCGCATGACAAGCTGTAGGTTTGCCAAAGAGAACCCTGCAGGCGAAGAGAACTCCTGAAAGGATTGTGTGTGATTTCAGGCTAGGCATAAACTCTTCTGATGTGAGTGAAGCCAGCAGGTAGGCATGTTTGCAGAGTTGCTTAGAGGTCAGAGATGTGTGACTTAAACCTGGAAGGATTTAGTTTGACTGCTGGCCAGGAAAATTGAGAAAGTGAACAATTTGTACTTTGTCCTCCTCAGAAATGCAGGATTCATCAGGAGACGATGGCTGAACTGGCATACCTTGAAACTAATCCAATATAGTTTAGTCCAGTATGACTAAAACCATTTAACACATTTACTCTGTCAGATACAATCAACCTATCTATAAAAAGTACTTTATTTCAAATGGATTTATTTAACATTAAGATTATGATTACAGTGAAGCTTTCTGACACTCCTGCTTTAACATTAGTTGTAACTTTCAGTTGTGACTCTTTACAGGCCATGTGTGGTGTAACAAAGATGAATTTGCCTGCCACAGCAGAAGGTGCATATCGATAGATTTCTTATGCAATGGTGTGGATGACTGTGCCGATGGGAGCGACGAGGTTTCCTGCCTGAACTGCGCTGCTGGTTTCTTCTCCTGTGGGCCGTCCGATGCCTGCCTGCCCAGGAACAGGGTCTGTGACGGGCAGACCGATTGCAAAGATGGTGGGGATGAGTCCCAGAAGTTGTGTGGCTTTGCTCAAAGCCTGCCGCAGATCCCCTCTCCATGTGCTGCGTCAGAGTTTCAGTGCAAAAACGGTGACTGCATTCGTCACACCTGGAGGTGTGACCATTTGGAAGACTGCTCTGATGGCAGCGATGAGGAAAACTGCGGTGAGTGATGTGCTAAAGATTTATTCATTTGGGTTAAATGTTCATGTTTGCAGAAGAAACCAAACTTGCTCTGTTGAAACTTTTTTTTTCCCAAGGTGCAGAGCGGAATAGAAAAGTATGATCCAATGTACCTTTTTTTTTATCACAAACGTTGGGGGCGCTTTGGGGTTTAGTGGTTCATTGTTTCTTTGACAGCTACAGCTTTAGGTGTTGCCCTTCTGCATACTGTGCATAATGTACACTTATTGGCCACTTAGGTACACCTTGCCAATATCTGTCTTGAGTCTTAGTGGCAAAGATTCAACAAGGTGTTGGAAACATTCTTCTCAGTTGCTGCAGATTTGTTGGATGCACATTTATGATGTGAATCTCCCAGTACGCTAAATCCCAAAGGTGCTCTTATCGATTGAGATCTGGTGACTGTGGAGGCCATTTGAGTACAATGAACTCACTGCCATATTCAGGAAACCAGTTTGAGATTATTTAGCTTTGTAACATGGTGTGTTATCCTGCTGGAAGCCGCCATCAGTAGATGGGTACACTGTGGCCATAAAGGGATGGGCATGGTCAGTGTTTAACTGATGCTCAGTTGGTACAAATGGGCCCAAAGTGTGCTAACAAATTATTCCCCACACCACCACCGGCCTGAATAGTTGATAGAAAGCAGAGGGGTTTCAAATCTTGGTCCGCAAATTTGCGAACAGTGCAGGCTGTTATAGAAACAGGTGCCATAGTTTTGTGTTAGATATTCTTCCCATAAGAATGTAATGGTAAGTGATAGGCTGCTGACCATCCAGGAGAGGGCAGCATAATCCATGTTTTCCCTGAGTTATAACAGCCCAAACTTTCCGCTGGAGTCATTAAATTCAGACCGGAGTTAATAAAAACAGCTGTAGCTGAAGCTGAGTTAATTAAAAGAATAATCTTAAATTATTGTGCTTGCCAAGTTGGGTTAGGGTTATGTTGCTCTAAAACCTGTATATTACTTTCAGCTTTGATGTTGCCTTTCCAATGTGCAGGCTGCCAATTCCAAAGGCACTGATGCATCCCCATACCATCAGAGGTGCAGGCTTGAAACTGGGC
Source organism: Bujurquina vittata (assembly GCA_015106715.1). Classification (NCBI taxonomy): domain Eukaryota; kingdom Metazoa; phylum Chordata; class Actinopteri; order Cichliformes; family Cichlidae; genus Bujurquina; species Bujurquina vittata. Next base: position 11,432 of record VUQK01018640.1, on the reverse strand, counting down.
ACTGATAAGCTCAGATATTCCCCCTGGAAGGTCCATCCCTCAGTCAGTCAGTTGGCCAAGGGTCCCAGGGGGGCGAGAACCTATCCCTGCTGTCATGGGGTGTGAGGCAGGGTGTACCCTTGGACATGTTGCCATTCTGCTGCACGGTTAATGCATATTTTCATCTTTTCCAACAAGAATTTCAATTTATTTGACCACAAAACACTTTTGCACTTTTCCTCAATCCTTTTTAAATGTGTTTGGGCCCAGAGATGATTCTGGATCATGTTCAAGCTTTTTCTCTATTTTTAAAATTAGGGTTACAACTTTCCTTTTTGATAAAGCGTATAGTTGGGGCTGGATCAGGTGACCCTGAATCCTTCCTTAGTTACACTGCAATAGGCCTAGGTTGCTGGGGGCTTCCCATGATGCACTGTTTCTCCCTCACTCAACTCTTCTCACTGTGTGTTTAATCATTAGTTATTATTAAATTCTTCTACAGTGTGTCTTCTGCCTCCCTTTGTTCTCTTCTGTTTACCCTGACCGTGTCAGTCGTGGTAGATAGCTGCCTCTCGCTGAGCCTGGTTCTGCCGGAGGTTTCTTCCTGTTAAAAGGGAGTTTTTCTATTTCCGCTGTAACCAAGTGTTTTCTCATAGGGGTCGTCTGATCAGGTTTTCTCTGTATTATTGTAGGGTCTTTACCTTACAATATAAAGCGCTTTGAAGCAATTGTTTGATTTAGCACTATATAATAAAATTGAATTGTGTTTTACGTATTGGGTCTTCTTTCCATGACAGAGCTATACCCTGCATCTGTGGATGGCATGGTGAACTGTGGTCATTGATTTCTGGAAGTGTTTCTGAGCTCATGCATCATGACAGAATCATGCCTGAGGGCCCCAAGATCACAGCCATGCAGTGCTGATTTTCAGTCTTGTCCAGATTATTTGAACATTTTGATGATTGTACACTATAGATGAGCGAGTCTTTGCAACTGGACATTGAAGAAAATTATTCTGAAATTGTTTCACAATTTTTAGAGGTTTTGCAGATCTGCCCGTCTTTATCTGAGAAACTCTGCCTCTTTTTACTTTCTACTTTTTAAAATACACAATCATCCTATTGACCTTTGCCAATGAATATAATTAGTTGCAAAATATTCCTGCGGCTGTTTCTTTTCAGTACGATTTGTTTCCATTCCTTTGCTGCCGCTGTCCCAGCTTTTTTGAAATATGATGCTGCCATCAAATTCAAAATAGCTAATATTTTTTATAGAATAATAAAATTTCTCAGTTTAAACATTTGATGGTTTCTGTTCTATCGTGAATAAAATATGGGTTTTTGCAACTCAGTGCATTCTGTTTCTATTTACTTTTTACACAGCAGCCCAGCTACTTTGGAATTTATTTTGTACAAGTATAAGGTGTGGTAATTTTAGCATCTATGTACACATGATCATTAAAGCTACCTTCAGGCATTGACCTCTTAGAGCGAGCCCTCATAGGAGCCCGTGGCTGGGTAACCTGCACCTCTGAGACCACATTAACATGCGCAGACAGACCAGTACATTCAACAGGAAGAACCTGACACAGTTTATAATTTCCACAGATCCAAAACACATCCAGAACAGGGAAAGTCTTTGCTTTTTGTCATTTTGGCAGTCATGTATTTAATATAAGGTGCAAAAGTATTTGACAGTGACAGATCAGATGGGACAGCAACTGTGGTGCTGCAATAGTCCTTTCATTGTCCAACATTCACAGTGTGGACTCAGCCATGAGACCTTTAAAACAGGTTATCACAGACCCAGGGGCTGTAGCAGGAGTGGTGGGAGGTACAACCACTGCCTAAGGTGAAGTAAAAATGTCCCCAGGTCCCCAGCCCATTTCCACCCACTTCACAGAGGAAGCTGAATATGACTCATAGAAAGTAGCTGCAACACTTCGAGTGCGATTTGACTCTGAATGAGTGAAGTTGGACTTACTGCCATACTAGATGTGCAGGCAGGGAGACTTGTACAAGACTTGGCATTAAACTGTGAGAGACACACAATACAAGAGGAAGAGGTGACAGTGCAAGCAGTTTAGTCCGCTTGTGTAAATGTACTCTCAGGAATGTGTATATGTAATATGTCAGCGTCTGCGTACACTCAAGGTACAAAGGCTGTGATTATGGGCCTGTCAAGACTTCAGGTGGTACTTTTGTTGTGTTCAGGAGGGTAAAAATTAGAGTGCAGTGCTGGAATCCTCCTGCAGTGGCTAGTGTGAGTCAGAATGACTCTCAGCAATGACCGCAGTATGCCTTTGTCCAGGGTAGACCTGTCTCTCCACAGCATTTAGCTACTTTGTGTTTGAGTGACCCATTCTCCCTCTCAAAAGCACCATCACTGGCCGGGTGGTATGCACAATATTTTCTGAGATCAATACCCCCAAACTGACAGTTCTGTAATAGCAGCATTGACAAAGTGAGAACCATTGTCCCTGCCTATCCTCAACAAAGGCAGCTTTGTGTTAGTGTAAATATCTTTCAGAAAACTTAAAATTTTAGAATCAGTGCAACGTTTGAGTTGATGAAACATCTTACATGAGCAGCGCCTGTGTAACTGATCCTCTTATTAGTTGAATAGGTTCAAAACCCCCCCCGTTGATTTTTGAAAACTTTTTGAAACCTTTTCTTCTTAAAAACTCATGAGTTAAATTTCATATTTATGTTGGCGTGGCTCAAAACAAGACACTGCCAAAAAATGACAGTTTAGAGACGCAGTATTTCCCCTCCAAAAATTGCATCACACACTTTATAAGGGTGGGCTGGATGACAACTTGCACAGCAACGCCCTGTGAACAGTCAGCATGAAACAAGCAGAAAAAAGTAAATGAAATATTTGTACTGGATTGAATTTATAAAGAGTTTATGTTTGAGTTCTCCTGCATAAAATCTGAAGAAGACTTGGTGACATTGCCCTTGGAAAAATTCCTGAACTCAATGTTACCGTCATGTGCCTTTTGGGATTATAGTTGTATTTTGGTCTGTAAAAGATTAAGTTAACAGTAGAGGGTTATTCCCCTTCCTCAAAACAGCAGCTCACAGAAGCAGGGCCAAAAATGAACTTTGAACCTTAGCAGCCTTTGTCAAATTGCATTCAAACTAAAATATCACCATTTGGCGAGGTTACATTTTAGCCACAGTGTAACTGTTGGTATGTTAATAGCCTTGTGTTCCTCAGAAGTGGAATTTTGCCAACTCTCGCATTTTACTTCCTCAAGTTCAGCTAGCATGCTAAAACTTCAAGTTTTTTTCATTTTGGTTAATGATATTAATGACATTTCCAGATATTATCTGGAAATGTTAAAGTTGCTTAAAATCAACCTGCTGACATCAACGTGATGATTCTGGCAACACTTGACTGTTGGCAGTCATCCTTAAAACAGGTTGAGCAAAATTGTCTATCTTTAAGCAAATTGAAGTCACAGTATCAATAAATAAATAACATTGGGGTTTCTGGTGTGAAACCAGTGCTGATGTGGTGTTTTATTTTGCAGATCAGGATGAGTGTCAGGTCAATAATGGAGGCTGTTCTCATCACTGTGTGGATCAGCCGATGGGCTTCTTCTGCAACTGCCCTGACAACATGAAGCTGGTCAGTGACAGCCAGTGTGAGGGTGAGTGGCAGTGTTTTTTTGTTTTTTTTAATTTAATAATTTAAATTGGCAGGGTTGTAGCATTATTAAGGGCAATTTATTTTTGTGTACTTCATGTCATAAGTTTTTGGAGATGTGCACGCTAAAATAAGGTGCTCAAAGCACATAGAAGCTGTCAATGTTTACTTTTTGGTAAATTATTGATCTCTCAACAGTTTTTTTTTGTGTGAAATAATGGGAACAAATTCTTCTTCTAGAGGTCGACATGTGCCTGGACAGTGACGTATGTGATCAACTATGTGTTCACAATAACGGTAGACTCACCTGTGATTGCCACAAGGGCTACAGAATGAATTCAACAACGAGAGAGTGCAAAGCTGAAGGTGGGCAACACATGATCTCACTGACTGACAATATTATTTGAGGTGTTTGTTGACTTTATAATGCATAATACTGACTGCTATTGTTAACCAGTCTTGTAGAAATTCTGATTTGAACATAGTCAGTCCCACAGAAATTTGGCTAAAAGCTGATGCGAACACCATTCAAATCATTACTGATTTTTAATGCTTTCAATACTGCAGAATGGAACCAAAAAATCTCCCCGGTAGGCAAGCTTTAGTGGATGGATAAATTTGTTGGTTGCACAAAATGTTGGCTAATCTAAGAACAAAACGAGGACTTCTCTGTTGCACTGTGTTAGTCTAAAATGTAAATGCAGCCAATTTTCAGCTTTGTGAATGCTATAACTCAAGAACGACGTGACCTAGGATGTTCAAATTGATGCCATACATTCGTTTCCTTAAAATCTCAGATGACTTCATTCTTGCCAATCACAGAATTCTCAGTGGTTTATATTTATTATGATTTTAGCATTTCTTATACCTATTTTTTTTTTAATTAGCACGTTGCTATTGAATTGATATGGTGAATAAAGTCACCGAGGCTCACATGACATGTTACCTAAAAATTCTACTGCCAGGAGGCTAAGGGGTAGTATTGGCAGCTGACAGTATTTTTGTATTTTATGAAATGCAGATACAATAATCCCATTGTGTGAAGCTTAAGGAAAGTTGCACCTTACTACACATTGACTCAGTTACGCTGTATTGGTGCGGATGGCTGTACAAATATTTTAACATCTATAGTTTCAATAGAGATTATGTGCCTGTAAACATATTTGGCATCGTTTTCCATTGCACTGTGCTAGTGCGTGACTTTCTGTTGTGTGGCAGTTTTTAATTTATTTATTATTTTGTTTTTTTACATTTTAAATGATCTCTGCAACTGAACAGTCTTGTACCTAGAGCACTTCATCTGAGATTGCCTAAACTCTGTTACACATAATGTCAGACAGGTTGGTAATGTGGTCAACATGCATAAATAGAATATTCTCCTTTTACCGCACCCCCATGGAGGGAATGGGGTAAAAAGGTGATGTTTTTGGTCTGTTTGACTGTTTTTGCTAGCGATATTATACTGAATCTACCTGTCCAATTCATACCAAATTTGCATGAATGTTGACCAGTGACCCCTAGATCACATGATTTAAATTTTTGCCATAATTGGGTCAAGGTCAAAAGGTATTCCAGAAAAACCAAATAAAAATTGGATTTATCTGATATTCTGATTGGCTGTCATCTAGATACACGAACATATGACACAACTTTTGACTGTCTATCGTTTCCTTTATTAACGACCACCCAATAAATCGCATATTTTCTCATTATAAGAGATAAAGCTTTTACAATACATTAAAATGACCATAAAAAGAAAGTTATTTTAGTTCAGTTCTTTAAACCTTGGAAGATTATGGGCATGGACAACAGGAGCTATGTGTTATCTTGGTGATTCAGTCACATGCTCATGAGACAACATACAGCTAAAACATCTGCCGGGGGCAGGATTTGTTTTTCCCAGCACAAATTGTATAATTTAGTGCCACTGCTTAACAGTGCTTTTACTATGCAGCTGGCTTGTAGAGTTAAACACAGTGATATCTGAGAAGTGAAATGACATTTATAGGATTTACGGAAAGTGTGCAATAATTATTTAAACAAAATTAGGCAGGTGCATAAGTTTGGGGACCCCACAAGAAAACTGGCATCGATATTTAGTAGAGCCTCCTTTTGCAGAAATAACAGCCTCTAAAAGCTTCCTATATCTTCCAGTGAGAGTCTGGAGTTTAGTTGAAGGTATTTTTGGACCGTTCTTCTTTACAAAACATCTCCAGTTCAGTCAGATTTGATGGTTTTCGAGCATGGACAGCCCGCTTTAAATCACACCACGTATTTTCAATAGTATTCAGGTCCGGGGACTGAGATGGCCATTCCAGAACGTTGTACTTGTTCCTCTGCATCGGTGGCTTAGTAGATTTTGAGCAGTGTTTAGGGTCGTTGTCTTGTTGAAGTATCCAGCCCTGGTGCAACTTCAACTTTGTCACTGATTCTTGAACATTGTTCTTAAGAGTCTCCTGATATTGACTGGAATCCATGCGAGCCTCAACTTTAACAAGATTCTCAGTACCTGCACTGGCCAGCATGATGGAACCGCCACCAAATTTTACTGTGGGTAGTAAGTGTTTGTCTGGAATGCTGTGTTCTTTTTCTGCCGTGCATACCGCTCCTTGTCATGTCCAAATAACATAAGTCATTCATCAGTCCACAGCACCTTATACCAAAATGAAGCTGGCTTGTTCAAAAATGCTTTAAAGTACCTCAAGCGACTGTTTGTGGCATGTGTGCAGAAAGAGCTTCTTCTGCATTACTCTCCCATACAGCCTCTCCTTGTGCAAAGTGCGCTGAATAGTTGAATGATGCACAGTGACATCATCTGCAGCAAGATGATGTTTTAGGTCTTTGGAGCTGCTCTGTGTGTTGACTATGTCTGTTCTCACCATCGTTCGCCTCTGCCTATCTGAGGGTTTTCTTGGCCTGCAACTACAGGAACTAGAACTGCTTGTGGTCTTCCATTTCCTCACTGTGTTCCTCACAGTGGAAACTGACAGCTGAAATCTCTGAGAGAGCTTTTTGTATCCTTCCTTCGCCTAAACCATGATGTTGAATAATCTTTGTTTGAGAGTTGTTTTGAGGGTCCCATGTTGCCACTCTTCAGAGAAGATGCAAAGAGTAGAAACACTTCTAATTGGCCACCTTAACCCTTTCTCATAATTGGATTCACCTGTGTATGTAGGTCAAGGGGCAATGGGCTTGCAAAACAAATTTTGTGTTAAGTGTTAAAGGTATTCAAATCAATAAAATGAAAAGGGTGTCCAAACTTATGCACCTGCATAATTTAGTTTAAATAATTATTGCACACTTTCTGTAAATCCTGTAAACTTCATTTCACTTCTCAAATATCGCTGTGTTCGTCTGCTATATCATATAGCAGACGATGGGGACAATAATTTTATTTTATAGCATAACAGAACAAAGTCATCATGGCTTAAAGGAAAAAATGTTACTGAGCAGAATGAGATATAAGGTGCAGCAAAGCCAAAATGTAAGGTCCACATATGATGACGCAGGCTCTTAGGAGGGTACGAAGGGAAACTTTCAGTTGCAATGAGACAAGAGAAACTATGTAACAATTGTCCATTTAACATGCCACTGTAATTTATGTTTGCATGCTTCTTATATCTTATCAGCAGGAGCTGGGAGGTTTGTGTAAAGCTCTGTAAATGTTACACCTTAATACACACTGACTCAGTTACACTGTATTGGTTGGGATAGCTGTACAAACATATTTGCTAATATATTTAATTTCAATAGAGATGTTCTTTGTGTTAACATTTTGGCCTCGTTTTCCATTACACTGAGCTATTGTTTGACCTGCTTCCTGTTGCGTGGCTGTTAACGGAAAGTGAATCGAAATATTCTTCATTCCCAATGATTGGGGGGGGGTCCCTTTTGACTTGATGTGATGTGACTACATCAGCAATTTCACAGCGTTTGGTTTCTTTGTGCTGTTGGCAAACTGAGGGACACTGAGAAAAGTTGAGGGAAAAGAAAGTCTTTAGATCTTGTTAATTTAATAGATTGAAACTCAAAATACCCCCCCCCCCCCAACTAATGGT
>VUQK01018639.1:0-14379 GCA_015106715.1 Bujurquina vittata | reverse complement strand
ATGTTGATCTAAACAAAAAAAAAACCAAAGTGGAAAAAAAAAAAAAAAAAAAAAAACAAAAAAAAAAAAAACACAACACACATTTAATTTTGCACAATATACTCTTAACTCCTATATGAAAAATTCCCAACATATAGTCCCAAATACACAGGAAACAAGCAGTTAACCGATTAACAGTTTCCTATAGGATACAAAGGATAAAATGTAACGTGGACAGAAAAGTTACAACTGCTGCAGTTCGTTCAGCCGTGTTAGCGCTTACATTCGGAAACGCTGCTTTAATACAGTCCAAGTCATAACTGGGCACGAGTTAACTCCCAATTAGAGAGTGGAAATCCTGTTCTTTTTCTCTGCCCTGCAATCGTCTTGCCACTCCCGTAAAACATGGAAACGTGGACAGGCTTTTACATTTCCACGCGCATCACTCACACTAATTAAACAAGGCACAAAAACGAGAATGGACACAATGTAAGAGCACACGTATACGAGAAAAACACCAAACCGATGTTTGTGCCCTGCCAGGTGGGTCATTGTCACCCAGTTACCTAATGGGAAAGGTCACAGCCAGCGTGTCCTGCGCCCTGCTACCTCCTTATTGATTGTCATTAAAAGTACGGATAATAATTTGAATACCCACAATGCATTACTTGATTACTTACTTTCTGCTTGTGCAAGGCTATGCGAGGGTTAGTTTCTCTTGAGACACTTTAACGCTGCTGTCCTTTTCCTCCGTTCTCTGATGAGTTTCCAACGCAGTCGATTTCAGAGTATATCAGGTAAATGCGAGCAGCAGCCACTTACTAATTGCTTTAAGATTAAACAGCCTCACTGTGAACTGTTTTAAAACGACTACGAGTACACTAAAACATTTCTGCCCCCTTCGCACGGGCCCTGATATTCTTGGGGAAGAGACAACAATATGGTTTGAACGTGAGATGAAAGTGGATTTGCTTAAACACCATCATATGGTGCAACTTTAAGGCAAAAAAATAAAAAATAAATCAATGTGTGGTGAGCTTGTGAGGAAGGTGAGGTGCATTTTTCATCAAATTTAGAAACCGTTAACTTTAGCATTTGGATTTTGATAAATGCACTTGCCATTTTGTCAGATTGTCCATCAATGTTTTTATTATGCAAAACTAATAGTGGAGATAATGAAAGGCAAAGTAAGCGCGAGCCGGGGAAACCTTATGAGTGAGCAGCCCAAACTGGATGACTCTGATTGGTCCTCGAATGAACAGCTTGAAACCATCTTTTTAACGCGAACGCTAACGTATTGTTCGACATTTCTGCTTCTGTCTCCTTAAGCAATTTAGTTTGTCGTCCTTTGAGGAACGGCCATCAAAAAAAGTCTCTCATGTAACAGTGTTTGCCTTGCAAGCATAGATGTGTGTTTAGTAAAAAATAAAGGCATTGTCACACTAAAATATTTACTACGGGAGGCCCATTGACACCTATATTCTGAATAACTCACCTTTAAATAAAAAACCAACAATAATAAGAATCCAAGTATCCCTGATACTTGTTAGCAGAATGTCTTTGCAGATTTTAACAGTCTAGATCTAAGTTAGTCAAAGCAGCATATTTTGTATACATGTGTTGTCACACATTCTAAATCACCCAAGTAATATGTATGCACAACAACAACAACAACAACAACAACGTTTAGGAGGGATATGTTTTCAGGGTTGTGATGTGTTAGTACACAGAGCAGGTTTTTTTTTGTCTTGTTCTTTTAAACGTGTGGCCCATTAGTAGCAGTGCTCTTAAATGATAACTTCAGACATTATAGTTGCATAAACAGCAGCCACTGAGTGCTACCACCAATAAATAAATACATCATATATCTCCATGGGTGCGTACTGTACTTAAAGCAGATAATGTGACTACATCTTGGAAAAATAAGGTTTAACATTATTAATCTTAAGGAAACCCCGGAGTAAGACGAAACTGTGGCGCTGTTGAGGAGGTGGTCAGCATGAGGGTCACCGGAGGTAGTAATTCAGGCTTAAGTTCATACAAGCGACAACCAGCACAACACTGGTCACTCTCTGGTTTGCTCTTTGAAAAGGAAGTGGCAGGCCCCGACACACGGGCGGACTGAACAGACACGCTGGTAAAACGAGAGTTCTCCAGGGATGCAGCAGATTCTGATGAACAATTCGTGGGAGCCATAGAGTCCGGGAATGGGTTTGGTATGGAAGCTTTTAAATCGAGAGCAAAGTCGTCACTCTCCTCCCCCCTTCCCACCTCCCACCAAAAAAAACCAAAAAAAACATGCAGTCTTAGAAGAAAGGCAAGCTTATCCATATGATATCAAGTGTGATTTAACCAGAACACTCCTGGTTATGTAATATGCCATCATGAACCTGGAGAGCAGTCACGAACAGGCTTTTCACCTCATCTCATTATGGAAGTCAGCTTCACGCTTGCTTTTCAGCCTTGGACATCAACAGGAGAAACAGGTGCAACCCTGCGAGAAAGCACAGCGAGGGCGGTTATGGAGCGCTCTTTGCTGATCTCTGTGCGATGCTGTTCTTTACAGGCACGCAAGAATGCTTACCAAACACACCGGAGAACACCACAAGTCGAAGCACTACACTATCTCAATGACGTTCAGCATGTTCCTGGAGTTTAACAGAAACGAGAGCGTTAGATGTTATCTTTCATCTAAAAAAAAAATGAACAAAGAACAAACGCAGTCACCAGAAGCAGCAGAGAGCGCTTTGACGTGACGGGAGTCAAGGCTGGCGCTCGCTACAAACGCAGTCAAGAAGCTCTCCCACAGAGCTGATACTGCTTTGGCTCAACTCACAATGCACTCCCATTTCTACTGGCACTGAGAGGTATAGGGAAACCATTTTTAGCAGCCCTTGCAATGAATGTAGACATTAGTGGGTTCAAAATATACACTGACCAGCTACTTTGTTATGTACTGTTAATGAACAGTAACGTGAATATCTAAAATCAATCACATGGCAGCAGCTCAGTGCATTTAGGCGTGTAAGCGTGGTCAAGATGACCTGCTGAAATTCAAACCAAGCATCAGGTTGCTGGTGCCAGACTGGCTGGTCTGAGTATTTTAGAATCTGCTGGCCTTCTTGGGATTTTCACATCTCTGTTCACAGAGAATGGTCCAAAAAGGAGAAAATATCCACAGTGCAGTTCTCTGAGTGAAAATGCCAACTAATCCACTAATGCACTAACAAGCTGTGTGTTACGCATAATTTTCCTGCTGCAAATTTGCTTTAAATTTTTTTTTTTTAAAAAAAGCTTACTTTTCTGATATTTCAGTATCTAGTGGAGGAGGAGTCCTTTCTGTCCCTGTGAGTCCATCTTGTGCAGGATTCTGCTCGATATCCTCCCGGTTCCTTCGTGATCTGAGCTGTCGGGTCGGAACAATCAATCATCAATCAGATCAACAATGTGCACAGCAACAGCAGAAAGTTGAAACACTGCCGCCAAACCCTCATAAACTCTATGGAACAAAGCATTATGGCCCGACAATTTGATAGGCTCTTATCTCTTGGGTACTCCGCTTATTGTGCGAGGTTAAAGGTTTGCTCACCTTCCATACGAGCAGGAACACGATGGCTACGAGTGGGAGGAGGAGTAAGGAGAGGAGGCTTCGCTCCACCACCTCAGGCAGGAATCGTTGTGCTTGAGCTAGGATTAAGAAACCAAATTCATCCTTGCTGACAAATGAACTGATGACAAACTGATCACAGATTATTTTCTAACTCTACTACAACTATTTACACTTAAAACACTATAACTGTGAATGGTTCTAAAGCAATAAGGCATGAAATGGACATTCTGGGTATATTTCTGCATGCGATCACTCAAAACATTGACAACAGCAGGCAGGTAAAAGTTTCAAAAGGACCAGGCGAGAAATGGCAGACGATCTGGAATTTGCCCTCCGGAGCACTGTGAAGCAAGTGGCCAGCTGAGGTCAGCAGCTTACTCGATATCAAATGTGGGCAAACATGTTGCCCGTTTGGCACACAAGCTGCGCTGCTTTTGCAACCCAATTTCCTCTGCAAGATCTGCAGACTTACTTGCTTTGCGGTCAGTTGGACACATTGGGCCATTACTGCTGGGAGCGGGGGGCTCTGGGGGATAAACAAAAAAATAGAGAAGAGATGGATCCACAGTTATGAGAAAACAAAGCAACAAAAAAAAAGAGGCAAAATGATGAAAATCAAGGAAAGAGAGGAGTGTCAACGCTTTATTGTCAGGCGCTAAAAAGGCACCTCAACACCACTTTTTCCACTCTCCCCTCACACACGCGCACAAAAGGACCCATTCGACCATGCCGCAAAAGAAAAGCCAAGCGCTTGAGAAGACTGTCTACGCATTGAATCCAGAGCAATCAGGTTTCGGCTCTTTTCTTCCTTTTCACATGCGCTACCTTGGGACATCTTCCCTTAGTCCTGTGACTCAGCCGTGTCTCTGTGGGCCCTCCGACCGCTGAGAACATTTTGCGCTCTTATCTTGCAAAGTTCTTGTGAAGAAATAATGGTTCCTGGATTAAAAGCTTCTTCAAGCAGCCACAAGAGATCTGCCCCAAATAAAGCCTTTTCACAATCTTCCAAAGAGGATGGCTGCAGTTTTACAAGCACAAGTGAAATGTTGCTGGTTTGAATTTGTAGAGAAGCCTCAGAAAACGTGTGCTGGAAAAGTGGCCTAGCCTTCACAAACATCCTCTACAAGAGTGGATATATTGAATGATAAAAAATGATCACTGGCAATAGGGAAGAATGCAGTGGGTTTTTTCAGATACACACATGTAAGGTTTCATATCTCTCACAGAGCTTGACTGTGGCACTAAAAGCTATGGGAATGAAAATTTTTGAGCAATTTCAACAAAGAATATTTGTTCCTTAAGTTGGCCTGCATTCCTATATGCTTTCACTTTGCCACACTGTTACCCTGTCCATGTTTGAGCCGTATCTATCCTGTCATATCTTGCTGAAATGTTACCAGAGTATATGATGAAGTTGCTGATGAGCTGCTGGTGACCACTCACTTTATGCAGGTATGCCTTTTAATGGAAATGTGGGCAATTAGTTGACTAAATGATAAAGCAATGCTACCCTCACTAGCTTGTTTAACTATTGTTAATAGTCCATCAGTTACGATGCTGGTTAGACTATGCAGGTGGCTTCATGTATAGCAGGAAGACAGAGGCCAATCTTAAAAAACAAATGATCCCAGATAATTAAATTAGAGTTGGAGGCTTCTCTGAGTTTTATTGTTCTCAGTCCTTCGTTATAGTTTTCTTATTTGATGTTGTCCATTATCTTCATATATATCATCATTTATTTGAGTGTTTTTGTTTCACTTCCATCTCTAGTTTGGATGGATTTTGATTTTCTATGCATTTCTGAGTAATCTACAATTAGTTCTTGATGTGCTGGAATCCCAGTGTCTGTGTCACAGGTTATATTTAGGTCCTCGAGTGTCACTTTATCCCATCTTCCTTGTGATCCTCATTTCTTCTTAAGTCTCCGACAGGTGCGTCCCTCTTATGTTACCTGTTTTATTTTGGCAGTCTTTTGTCTGTTGTGCTTTGTATGTAGTTTTGTTACCTTTGTGTCATTATCCCCAATTAGCTTAACCTGTTTATCTGTGTCGCGATTAGCCTAGCACGTGTGTGTGTGTCAGTCGACATGGCCTCATTCTGCTGGTGCCCTGTTTTGTGCCGTCTGTTGTCCTGTCTTGTGTTCTCCGGGCCGGCCGTTTATTTTGGATTCTTTACTTTCCCTCGGTTCAACTCCTGCTTCGTTTTGACTTCGCATGACCCGCTCAGCCAGTTTGTTCTGTTCATTTCTGTCTTCTTACATGGACAAGCCTGCTGTGACCCAGTCATCTTCCTGCCTGTTACTGACTGTCATTCATTAAAAGTATTTTTTAAAGTATTTCAGTATTGTTGGGTCTTTACCTACAGCGCAATACAAAGCGCCCTGAGGCGACTGTTTGTTGTGAATGGGCGCTGTATAAATACAATTTAGCTGAATTAAAAGCAATTTCTAGTCTGTTACTTTTTATCATTGGTCACATGAACCATGAGTAACTTGATAATCTACCACCTGTATGACCTCCAGAATCTCTCCTATTTCCTACCTTTTTTGAGACACTGCTCTGCGATGTCTAATTCCCAAAATACATTGCTCAAAAAAAAAAAAAGAAAGAAAAAAATTAAAGGACCATTCTGAATACACATCAGATCTCAATTGGGGAAAAATCCATATCTGTACTGACGTGGACGAGGTAATGTGTTAGGAATGAAAGAATGCCACCTCATTTAATGAAAATGAAAATGATCATCCTAAAGAGGGCTGAATTAAAAGACCCCCTGAAAGTAAAAAAATTATTAGGCAAGCTATTCCATTTTGCCCAAATTTCACAGCAGCAACTCAAAATACTCAGTAGCTTCTATGGCCCCTGCGTGCTTGTATGCATGCCTGGTAGTGTAGGGGAATGCTCCTAATGAGACAACTGATGGTTTCTCCTCGCTTTTCAGATCTGGACCAGGGCATCAGTGAGCTCCTGCACAGTCTGACTTGCAGCCTGTTGGCAACAAAACATAACGTCTCAAAGGTGTTGTATTAGATTGAGGTCAGGCGAGCGTGGGGCCAGTCAACGATATCACTTCCCTCCTCCTCCAGGAAGTGCACCAGCGTAGGGTCTGACAAAGATTTTATCCCAATGCCTAATGGCAGTCAGGGTGCCGTTGCCTAGCCTGTAAAGGTCTGTACATCCTCCATGGTTATGCCTCTTCAGACCATCAATGACCCGCCACCAAACCGGCCATGCTGAATGATGTTACAGGCAGCGTAACGTTGTCCAAGGCCAGTGGAGGACCTGCCAATTGCTAATTGGTTCCATGGTGCTGGGCATTGAGCACAGGGTCCACTAGAACACTGGGCCCTCAAGCCAAGCTCATGAAGTCTGTTTTTGATCATTTGGTCAGAGACATTCACACCGGTGGTCTACTGAAGGGTTAAAGACCTTCTAAAGACCGCTTCAGCTCTCCTAGAAAAGTAACTGCCTCTCTCCTGGTGTCTCCTCCATGCTCTTGAGACTATGATGGGAGACACTGGTAATGCCACGTATTGATGTAGCATTCTGGAGCAGGTGGACTATCTGTGCAGCCACTGTAGTGTCCAGGTATAATTTCATGCTACCAGCAGTGACACTGACCCTACTCAAATGCAAAACTAGTGAAAACCCAGTCAGAAAAGAGGAGGGGAGTTATTCAGCTGTAAACGCATTGTACTTTGGGTTTTCCTCATTGTTGCCCCTCTAATCCAAATGTTAATTTCATTAACACTAAAGAAACTGAAACTGATTAACAACCCTGTCTGCTACAGAACCGACCAGATCAATATTCCAGAAGTTTAATTGGCTTGATGCTGTACTCTGATTAAAAAGTATTCCTTTAATTTTTATGAGCAGCATATTTTTAATACTCAAGCTCTTTTATGTCAACAGCCTTCTTTACTTTCAAATGATCATTTCAAACTAGCATTCATTCAAGTTACTCTGACGATTCAGTGCTCACATATCTCAACAGAAACAATGTCCTTTTCCTCATTCTGGATAAAATAAGGAGGGCACTGAATAAAAATTATTAAAAAATGGAAATTGTTGATACAGAGCAATTGGTAGCTTCCTACGGATGCCCACAAAGTGTAAATTATCTTGGTGTTAACGTGGAAAAAATGTTACGCAAATCTAATAGTTATCAAGTTCATGTATTTATGTTGGAAAAGAAAGTCTCAAAATTCACATGTACAATATCTGGTTTCTGCCTGAGCTTATCTTTTTGGTCATGGGAAAGTTGCATTCCCAGCAAAAACATGCTGTACTGTAAAAAAGTTATACAAGAAGTATTGTAAAACGCACTAATAAAAATACCAAATTAAGATCTTTGTGTTAGAGTCTTGCTGACTCTTTTCATGCAGAATGAAAATATAAATTCAAATTCAGATTGTGAAATCCAAAACAGCCTAAACGTCAGTTTCATCCAACAAAAGCTGGACTGATTGATAGATATTTCACAAGTCTTGTCATTTATTGTAGTGGGCTTTGGCTTAAAGCATCACACACCAGATGGAGTGAACACAACTGTGGAACATGCAGCTGATTGTTGGGGTTTTACAACTGAACTTTTGCAGAAATACCTGAGATATATTAGTTCAAATAGTTTGATCCAGAGCCTTTATTTTATATCTGTTTTTTGGTTTTTTTTTTAAATCAATAAAACTCCAGAAGGGGAAAAGTTTACTTTGCACTTGACCCCTTGCTCAGAGAAAAAGGTCTACCCAGTTTGTGTCACATGAATGAAATCAAGCACAGATGAACAAACATTTACACATCACAAACGGTCTGATAAACTTTCAGGAGTAAAATCTGCATTACGCTTTTCAACTGCAGTTAACGCAAATGATGCAATGATAACTTTGCACAAGAATTTTGACAATAAATGTACACACCTCATGTTGTTTTTTTCTTGACTTAAACGCCTTCCTAATTAGGTTACATTAATATCCCATTTATAATTTTGAGAGTACGTATTCACCTGTTGAATAAGCTTCTGTTGGTGGGTATGGTGAGGTGGGACAGAGAGGAACATCGCATTCATCTGAATCTTCCTTATTCCGTGCAGCTGTGAGTAAGTCTTCCACGAAGTCAAAGTATTTGTTGGTGTCCCAACCCTCTCTCCTATAGTGGCACTCGAAATCAAGCATGATGTCATCCTGCAAATACAGAAACACTGTTTACAATAAATGCATTTATTTCTTTGTGTTTAGATCAAGATTGCTAAGAAAGAAGAAATAGGAGACATTTGAGAGTAGCTGAGTAGTTGAAAAAAATTTGTCCCCCATCAAGCAGCAGTCATTTCCCCACATGCCCTGCAGCCCTGCTCTTTCCTACACATCACATCAGATGAGCGTGTGCGTGAGTCCCCAAATGCTTGATGCATTTGGGCAATCAGTGGTCTTCAACCTGCCAGCTCCTGCTCACAAAGTTGGTGTGATGTACAAATCCATGCCTGTGAGAACAGAGTGAGTATCACGGGTCCTGCCGTCTGCACATCCATTGCTAACCTAAATCAGAGTATGTCAAGTAGTGACACTGCATCTGAAGCAGGTTGTCTGCTTTTGTGCTGTACACGTGAGAAAGGATGACTTTCCAAAATACTGAAAACCAAAGTTTTCCAAATATCAGTTCACTGGCTTATCATGTATAGAAGATGTTGAAAGGCTCTCTTCTTTTTGTAGACCAAAATTTAAAAAATGTACTTATATAATTTTTTCTGCAAAACTTGTTTCTCCAAACACACCATTTCTATACTTAGCAGGAGCAGTGGACATTTTATGCCACTTTACTCATTACAATGAACATTTGTTTGTAAAGTTCAGCTATTTTTTTTCTAACACTGTCCTCCATCTATAGTAGTTCTGTGATGCAAAAATCATATAAACCTACCAGATGAGGCATATCGACCCGCAGTTCTTGAAGTATTTGGATAAATATGCTAATGTTGTTTTTATTGGATGAAATGTTTCCAAACTTTTGTGATAATTCTTCTAAGCTCGTCTCCAAATAGAAGATATTTAATCTCATCCAACACATCCCAGCCTGGAAAAAAGGAGCAGATATACAACATAAAATGCACAAACTGTGTAAATACATGCATAGCCCAACATAGCACTACAGCTGCTGCTTTCACTGAGAACACTATGCTAAACATATGACGCTGTATTACGCTGGACAACAATAATAACTGTTGTGTGAAATCTGGCAAAGAGTTCATCAGTGAGTTCATCCTCTTATTGCAGTTTCACCAACCTAACACACCAAAGGCACTCTGAATACACCAGACTTTTGAAAAACTTTTTAACTAAAAAGTAAAAAATAACTGAAATAAAAACATGTATTAACTGTTGTGCTTTTTGATGTGCTACATTTGTCATCAATTTGAACATGTGATGGAAAACCTGTACAAGGAAAACAGCAATATCTTACCTCTTTTTTAGGAACGTACTCTACAGGAATTATGTAATCTTTAGGAATATTTTGTCTCTGTAAAAAGAAATTAGTAAATTAGCATTAAACTGCAGGCAAACCACATTAAAAATATGAATTTAAGTTCAAGCTGAAAATTTATGAATTTGGTATTAAGAGCTAAACACAAAGACTTCATCCTGCGCAGGCATTATTTAGTTCCATTTTGGCGAATCACGTTTGCTTTCCATTCATCTTTTGCTCCTTTTTGACTTCTGTTTGAGTGCTACAGTGTGTTTCATTTTTTCCTCCATGTTGACAAGATGTAATTTTAAATATTTGTTCTGGCTTGATAAATATAGAGTGGGCAGTTTCTACATTCCAGTGGTTGGTAATGGCAGCCATCAACCATAATTGTCTAGAAAAATACTAACTAAAATGTGACAACTTTTAGGCTTTGGGTTAGATTTTTCTGTGCAAATTTATGTACACTGAGGAAACTTTCTTCAGTGTTAGAATATAGTTCTATGCTGTGGTTTACATGTTTATTTTAATATGTATAATTACTGTCTAGCATGGATAAGATACCAGAATCTCTCAAATACAACTTAATTGCAGTCCTTACCAAAATGGAGAGTTTGTTGAGGTCATCGGTCACTGGGTTGACGCGAAGTCTGTCTGAATGTACCCCAAGCGTAATCAACAGGAGGAAATGGACACAGACGTGTATCCAACTCTGCAGAGCAGAAGGGACAAAAAAGCTTTGGTAATTAGTTAATTTCAACATTTTAAAAAAAGCCATTCTTCATCAACATTTCATGGGAGTCATTGGATTAGAATTTCTCTGCGCCTAAAAGTATCAACCTAAATCACATTAAGAACAAAAACAGTGGACTTTGCAGCTGTTCCTGCAAGCTGCCAAGTCAAAAAGAACTTCAGTGGTTGGTGGTGTCAGGCTTAATAGCTCTGCTTTCCCAAGTCTTCAGCCATTATGCATTGTCTGTTATAGAAGTCAGCAAGAAATACAGTTGTCAATGACATACCACAGTTTTACAACCATGCAATAAATGTGTTTTGGCACTAGACATGGTGTGTCAAGCACTATGTCCACTGGCTATTGTTTATGGTGGAGATATTGCAAAGCATTTTATAGGTGTCACACCTGTGTTGTTGGATGAATTATGAGTATTGTCTTTGTTCTTGAAAACCAATTTAAGTTATGTCTATGCAAAGGTCTAAGATGGCCTGATGGAGCCAATCAGACGAGTCTTATAATATGAGTCACAGAATGGTTACTCATGAGCTGCTTGGAGTGGACACACATTTTCAGCTTGCATTCTAACTGTTTAGACCATAAGAGATGTTTTAGGCACTGCATTCATCTGGCTGTACTTTAGCTTTTAGTGACGTGACAAAGTAGATTCTCTGCCACGCTGGAAGGGATTTTTGTTGTCATTGTCTTAGTCGATATTTTGGTGCCCTTAGGGTCTCGTGATGATATGTATGCTCAACAACTCACGGTAGGTCACTAGGGTATTAGCCAAAACGTTAAGCAAAGAATGGAACAGGGAGAAAGAGGTACTTTAAATATCTGGAAGTATTAGTTAGTCTTGGTCAAAGCTGCTAAAGGAATACAGCTCTGCAACAAGTAGCGTAACTAATTACTTTTAATTGCGTGTAAGGAGTACCGAGTAAATGTAAATTTACATTTCCTGAATACCTTGTCCAGAGTGTTATTTTGTAATATTTAATTTGATGTTACAAATTAAGCGTTACAACACAGTAAAAAAAACAAGAACAACAACAAACCCATCAAGCATCATCACACTTGAGTAAAGTCTGAGTGTGATGAATTATTACGTCCTCCAAGGAGGCTATGTTTTGGTAGTGCTTAAATGCACGTGTCAGTCTATAAACATGAGGGCTTGAAAAGTTTTGAATGGCTTCTGATAAAACTTTGTAGGGGTGCAGAGTGGGCTCATGTTTACAATCCATTAATATTTACATCCACAAAGGTCTTCAACTTGGTCCGAAATTGACAAAAATCCTATAGCGTAGACATAAGTGTGGTGTGTATTGACAGTGTATAAAAAGTACCATATAAAGGTTTAAAATATTATGCCACATTTGACCTCTGACCTCTCCTTCAAGGTCAATAGATTGATATGAAGATCAAAGCAATAATAATGCTTTAATAGAGCTGAGCTATTTAAAACTATGCTTCTTACTGCTTTTGTTTCATAAAATGTCTCGTTTCAAATGTGTTTCTTTGAACAGAAGAGATCAGATGCCAGGATGTGCAGTGTTTAGTTAATTTGGTCCATCACTATCTTTGAGGGATGGAAGAAGAAAGTCATATTTGATGTCTCTCAAAAGTGACATCTTTGGGTGTCAAAGTTGTTTAGTAATAACATATTACATATTAAGTTTTTACTATGAACAAACACTTAAAAAGGTACTGTGGAACTTTTTCCCCACACTTGAGCCACAGTAGAGCAACACTTTTTGTGACTTTGGTCAGAGAAGTGCAGCTAATTAAATAAATACCTGCCAGCAAATATGGATGTGAACAATATACCATTGAATTCTTTTTTCTTTTAATTGCTTCATTATAAGGAAAAGCATAATTTCTTACATCTGAAGTACTCAAGTACATAAAATGTCTTTCAGTAAGGACAATGATGTAAGCATAACTTCGCAAGGGTGCTTGCAGGACTGTGAACAGACAGCTGTCCATTTTTTGGTTGATGACCCATTTCTTTTCTTTGATAGTCTGAGCATATTGTGCACCCCCAAGGCTCCTCTCAGTGTAGATTCAATTATACAAAAGTCAATTTTATTTATAGAGCGCCAAATCACAACAAATAGTTACCTCAAGGCACATTGTATTGTAAGGTAAAGAACCTTCAATAATTACAAAGAAAACCAAGCAGTCAAACCGACCACTACAAGCAAGCACTTGGCAACAGGTATTAACAGAGTAAAAAGAGGTGAATGAAAAGAAATACTCAGTGCATTCTGGGAACCGCCCAGCAGCCTAGGTCTATAGCAGTATAACTAAGGGATGGTCCGGGGTCACCTGATCCAGTTCTAACATAAGCTTGATCAAAAAGCTTAATCTTAAAAATAAAGAGGGTATCTGTCAACTGAATCCAAACTGGGAGCTGGTTCCACAGAAGCTCTGCCTCCCATTCTACTCTTAAGTATCCTAGGAACCACAAGTAATCCAGCAGTCTGAGAGTGAAGTGCTCTACTGGGGTGATACGGTACAATGCCTTAGGGAAAAATGTGTAGTGTAAATAAAACTGGTCCAAGCACAGAACCCTGTGGAACTCCATAATCAACCTTAGTGCATGAAGAAGACTCCCCATTTACATGAACAAATTGCAGTCAATTGGATAAATATGATTCAAACCACTGTGCAGTGCAGTACCTTTAGTACTACGGCATGCTCTAATCTCTGCAATAAAATGTTATGGTCAGCAGTACTGAAAGATGTACCGAGGTCCAGATGAGGGACACCAAGAGCCCAACCCAAAACACATTAGTAACCTTAAATATGAAGTTTCTCTTTGAATAAAGTTTTAGAGTGTTTCACAATAAGAAGGATCAAGAGATCAGGTGTCTAATCAGGGACTTCAACCTGCATAACAGGATTTTGTTATACAGGTTTGTGATGATCATGCTATTTCGCAGCGACTTATGGTTGAACACACATTCATACCTGGTCCATCTACATTTCCCTGTCAGCCTGGAGATCAGATGAGTAATTTTCCGATCTTCAAGCCACCAATGTTCCTCCTGTTACTATATGTTCCTACATGAGCCACAGCAGGAAGCGAGTGAAACAATGATCCCCCAGCATCAGGAAATGCTAAAGGAAAAGAGCCATGCAAAGGGCAGATGGAATGTAATTCAATTTGGCTTTAAATGGCAGACAGGGATGATAAACAAGCAAATTTGTTGTACATTTTATAATTTGTCTGTTGTGCCTCAACCTCTGGCCACAGGCCACATTTGTATCGCAAATGAGGGAAAATGAAATTGGTTTCTCAGAAACAACTACAGTACAAGGTTGGAATTTTTCAGCAAAGCAAAACCTGAGGTTTGCCACACAGCACCTTCAACCACTGCTGATTTTTTCTTTAACATAATGTCCTGAACAATGTGTGCACAGTGTTGTTCACGGACTACACCGAACACATAACAAATATCTGTTGTCTCCTCTGAATTGATGTCTAACGACCTGGCTGCCTCTTGACTGCTTTAGCATGGATTACATAGGGAAGCTTGTTACTTGACTGCATGTGCTGCTTACAGGCTTAAAATGCATTCAGCAGTGTAGCAAAATGAAAAATA
>VUQK01018637.1:14099-33569 GCA_015106715.1 Bujurquina vittata | reverse complement strand
TTTTATATTTTCCTTTAAAGTTTTTTTTTTTTTAGGCCTGCCACTTACCTGCCAAAATGTTAAGGACACGCTGCACATCATGTTTTCAGCTAATAGCCCTGGTGAAAAAAATCAATTGTATACCTGCCAAATTTTGGCATATTTCTGCTATGTGCAGACACAACACTGGTTCATCCTTTAAGTTGGGTGCTTTTTTATGTTTGGGGAATTCACAGGTCAGTGTTAGTTGGCTTAACAAACAAAAAAATCATTCCTCTGAAACTGGTCAGGTACAAGGACTGGACTGAAAATGAGTCAAAAGAGAAACTATCGCTCAAGACCACCAAAAAATCACAAGAAAGTCCAGCTCCTTGGAAACAAAATATAAAGAAATGAGGGATGGTTCAAGCCTTTCATTTGTCTCATGCATCTCTTTCGAGTCTTCTCTGCATATTGAGCCTAAGACAGCCTCAGGCTTTGTTTTCTATAGTTACCATAGTTACAGGCGTTGTCATCTATGGCAAGGTTAGTGGAAAAGGAAGTGAGTGATGTGTGATACCACTGATTCCCTTTCCAACCCACCATCAAGTAAAGCCCATGCTGGTATCCTAGACACCAGTACTGATGCATGTTCAGAGAAGTTAAAAAAGTAAGGCACCTTGTGAGAGTTCACACTCATCTGGAAACAAATAAAATACAGGCAAACCAGCTGGTCAAACTAAACTGCACTGCAGCCTTTTGAAATGTATTGCGTGAGAAGCTGTTTTCTACAAAACGCCGTGGAAAACACAATAAAATATAGAAATTAGACAAATATTGTCTACTGTCAAAACAAATGAGACTGACTCACTCAGCATCGTGGCTGCTCATGGGCCAACATTTAGTAAGGCAAGGTTTGCTGCTTAAAGAGTAAATCATCTAAAATTGGCACGCAAGTGTCATAATAAACAGCGTGTTGCCAATAAAACAGCTGCCATTTTAATAAAATGATGTAAGAGGGACACAAATCTATTATAAGCTATTTATTGTGGCATTTAATTGTTTGTCTTGGTGGCATGTTAATTTATATAAATTTAAAACAGCTTCTTGCACTGTTAAGAACAACAAAACTCTACTGAAGCCTATGTGGATACAAGTCACCGACACCGGCATTGTTACAGACTGTATATACCTGGATGCTGTCTGCTGCTGCCAAAGGACTCAGTGAAAGACGTCTGTCTGGCTGGAGCAGCAGTTTCCTTCTCTTTAGACCGGCTTCAGTGGCTTTTAGAGAGCAGTTGTTTGTATGCAGGAGAAGGAGCATCAGTAGTGATGTAGTATGTGGCTGCAGATGAATCCCACTTAGTATGACCACATGAAACCTGCTGTTGTTATAACTGTTAAATTGATCAGTTATTTGTTAAATATATGCAAATCTGCTACTGTGTGTGTCATTCATAAACACTGAGGACTGAATGAATAAGCATTACATTAGCTTATATTTTATAAGTCACCCGCCATACGCGGCTGCACGCCCATAATTTTTCTCAGCTTTTGTGTTACTTCATTATTGTCAAATTCAAATTGAAGAAATTTGTTTGTCCCTCTCAAAAATGATGTTTGCTAATAACATGTGCAGCTCACTGAGGCAACACAATTTAGACATTAAATAATGTTTCTAAGTTTTTTGATCTTTTAGATTACTTTTTACTTATTTTTTAATGAAAATCAAAGTGTAGCGCTCACTTTGGAAGGAAACAAGTACATTTTCTCTACAAGCTGAGCCTTCATATCCTCTTTTGTTCTTTCTTTAAACACATACATTAGAATTTATTGTAAAACAGCCCCAATAAAATTTCCAAAAATCAATTCACATTTTTTAAAATTTTCACATTAATAAGAAGTAAATGTACGATTTAACATTTGCAGTTTCGGGAAGCAAATATCCAAGTTCTTAGCAACTTGTGTTTGTGTTGCCGTTTTAGGGAATGCTACTGATGACATGTGCATCATCAAAATAGACTGTTTGCAATTATTGACAGATTTCTTTATTAGAACAATCTGAGCCGCTTTAGCTAATCTGCGAACAGATACAGCATCTGCTCCGCTGTCGGATTTCTTTAAACCACACTTGCTGCTCTCATTAAACATCACAACTGCCTTATCAACAGGATGATAAGCATTACAAATAAATCATCACAATCCTAAAAATTACAAATAATATCGATTTGTTATACACAGTAGTTGATATGATGATTAAAATATTTGTTTAATTGTTTTTTTTTTTTTTACCCTGACAGTGTTGAAGTCATTAAATAAAAACGTATTGTAATTAAAAGTCATAATTACCAAAAATGTTTTCTTTATAAGGGAGTGGTGTAATTTCTTTCTTAAAATCACTCCCATGCAGAGGCCTAACAGAGGCCCATCAAGAGCGGGGGGTCTACAAGAGCCGATGGGGACCACATGGATGAGCATGGCCTGGTGAGCCAGACAGTTACGGATCGCTTGCTTTTAATTAGTGGCTTCACATGCAGTCCATGTGGAGCTGCAAGCCCACCGCAAACGCATGGAAGATGTGACAGTTGGGAGACACGGCCCGGGGAAAGGCTCCGGCATTACTGCAGCGTCTCAACTCAACACAATGCCCAATGTGCACGCCAGACCCAAAGCAATTAGCTTCTAAGGTTCCCCCTCGTTCTTTTCCTTCTCTCTTTCTTTTTAATGTCGGAGCTTGGAAAGGCTCAATATAATCAAGTCAAGAAAAGTTTATTCTGTTTAGAATTCCATCTGGTTCCAGGGGGGCTAATTTTAGCGGCGTGCAGGAGTGGTATGCAGTGAGGCTGCATGTACCATCCTACTTAGAGTACTGTGTGGAGGGAGGGGGCTTAGTGCAGACACCCAGGCTCCTAGGCAATAGACTGGCCGACTGGTGTTTCTAAACACTGCTGTAGCCGTTCTCCCATCACTCAGCACAACCCGTGTTCCAGCAAAACGTGTCCCTCTGGCACTTACCACAGGATCCAAGGCTCTTTAACCCCGTCTACCCAGAAATCCCCCTGCCCCCCTCCTCTTTCCTCACCCTTTCTTTTTTGGTAGATTTTACTGTGTTTCAGCGGTTGAGCATCACCTCAGCTGAAGGCCGTGCAGAAAGAATGACTCCGCTCCAAGCTGCGATGCTTTGCTGATTGGATGTGGCACTTAAAATTACCTCGGGCCCGACTACACAGTCATTATGCATGCCTGCATCATTTACAAGCAAGGATGGAGCGGCGAAATTAAATTTGCAGGAAAAGTATCGTTTTTGTTTCTCTATGAGATGATTGCAGGATTCTGACAAAACATAATTCTCTAATTTCAGGGTTAAAAAGTGACGTCTCTAATCTCCCAGATTTAACATTCGCAGAAGGACTTTTCATTTTCTTCCATGGCAAGTATCATGGCTGTACCTGAGCGAAGGAAAAGATGTATATATTCAGTTTATTTAACTCCAGCTCCCTCAGTGCGGTGCGCTAATTTACTGCCACCTGTAGCCGTACAGTGAAGTATGAACTCACACCTGGCTGCACAGCTTTCACAGTGTACATGTAAGGTTGCTTTAGTTTGTGGAAAATTACGGCCCGTGTGACTGTGGATGTGGCTGCTTTATCCTTTTGGGCTACAGTGTGTTTAACAGAGGATAGAGGGAGACTTGTCCTAAGTCAGACACAAAAAAGGGAAGCCTTTTCACGCCTAACTGGAGAAACTTGAGAGAGCTTATATATGAGCTCTGAGGGACCTGCAGAGTCCAGTAGTGATTTGAACCGGTTAAGAATAACACACCCTTACTTACTAAGTACTGTTTGGGCTAATATTTTTTCTTTGGGAAAAAAAACTCTGGTCAGAGCACTGATTTGTTCCTGTCTCTGGACTGCTATTTGTCATTTAACATTGTGTGTCAAAAAAGCACCCTCTGAGAAAACCGTGTGAATCTCCCCTTACCATAAGTAGATTGTTTATAGTTTTGCTAATTTGATTTTAGCATTTTTGATGGATCGCAGGCAAGGGCAGCAGCCGCATAATCACTGCATAATTCATAATGAATAGTCTGGATGGTTTTCACAATAAGACGCTTTTTTAACCTGAGATTATTTGTGTATTGCTAATTTGGAGAGACGTTTATTGCTCTTAGCATGCATCTAGAAGGATATAAATATCAGTTATGTGTTCATACCGGAGAGATTTTAGTTTCCTGTAATAAATGAAGTTTAACTTGTGAAAAGAGTGTAAATGGCTGAGAAATAGAGGTAGAGAAATAATGCTAAGGGACTGAATTATATACAGTATATTAATAATAATAAAAGTCGTGTCGCTTACGAATCTCTAAGCGTGCAGATAATGCAGTCATTTGTCCTTAATGTTCAGTTGTTTCCACCTTATTTTCTTTAATTAAGTCAGAGGCAAAATATGGATTGGTCATCAGAAAATCGAGTTATTAATCTCTGTCTGTGTTCTTAACAAATGAAGGGTACAATCATATGGAAACAATCTGGCCCTTGCCCTCAAAGAGACAGAAAACAGAGCCAAATGAAGAACATCCTTTCTCTTAAGACCTGTAATTTGTTTTTATTAGCTATTAGGTAAAACACCTCATTTATCAATGTCAGAGCCTTCACAAAATGATAGCTGTCCACATGTAAATCAGCTAATGTGATGTATGGTTCAGAATTAAGTGGGTTCTTTCTTATGAAATGCTCTACTCTGTGGGCTCAGTGACCCAGCTAAGCCACCCACAACCAGACGTTTTTCTTTCACGGGGCTGTGCTGGAAAACTGAGGAGAGAACACTTAAAAACAGAACTGATTAAGCACAGACCAAACTGTGTGTCTGTACCCCACACAGTAGAAGCCAGGGACACGAATGTGAGTGTGCTACAAATCCAGAAAATCACACAGAGTAATATTGAGCACACGGATGGAGGAGAATCGTGTCTAACCTCTTCTGCTTTTTGCATTTTATTTGACAAATGCATTTATATTTTTATGCAGATTTTAGATCCATAACCTGACCACACAAAGATGTTCATTGTAAAGCCTCGTACCCCCCCACCACACACCACCACACGCACACTGCTAAACTGCACCTTGCACATAATCGGTAAACATTGGATTCAGAATACATTCGGTGAGTCTATGGTAAATAATTTACAGGTTTATTTCTCCCAGACATGTATAAATATTTTCTTGTTAATGAAATCCACATATACCATCACTCGTACATTTAAACGTCTCTGTCAAATCAGACGACTTGTGTGAGTTCTTAGGAGTGATGGTGAAATCTCTTGAGTGCGCCACTATCCACAAGCACCCTTACCATTACTTATTCAACGTGTTGCACACTATGCCATCATAAGCAACTCGGCCCACTGCTTGCAGCTAGGAAAAAGCATGATGAATGACAGGTCTCGCCTGAGCTGTGCCAAGTAACACAAGTCAAAATACATGATACGGAACCATCCAATACTACTGTGGAGCATATCTGTCAGTCTGGCAGACCTCTCCAAAACAGGGACCACACACTCTTTATTAGAGCCAGTAAAATGTCCCAAAGACGTGGCTTGACTGCGCTTTCTGCCTAGCTACCGCGAACAATAGTAGGATTGTGCTGCTCCTCTCTTTTTCTCTTTTGTAGGCCTATTATTTTTTCTAGCATTTGTTATTCTCACTTAAACTACAGGCTGGCTCCACGAGTGGGCCACAGCGTCTCAGAACCGGGCCTGCTCAGGCCAGGAAAAACCCGGCGGAGCCAGACGAATAAAAAGCCAAAGCGCCGACGCCGCGCGGCTCCCAATCTGGTTCCTGTCAGGGGGACATCAAGAGAACACCCGCAACGCAATCTCCAAACATCTCCCCTTCCTTTTCCCCTCCCTGCTTCTCTCCTTCCATCTCTCCCCACCCTTCAAGCGATACGTATTACAGATGACTGAACCATCGCCAAATGCTCCCAGAATGCTGCTTCTTTTTTCTCCTCCATCTCTCTTTTTCCCCCTCTCGTGTCTCCGTGTTTGGAGCCAGCCCACATGGATTGGGATCAATTTAGGGTGAAATGATAATTACCCTGTCAGTTTCAATTCCAATGTGATGAAGTGAGAAACAGGAAATGTAATAAACATAAATGGAATCTCACACGCGTTTGATTGGGAGGGGAATTGAATCAGGCTCCACAAACTTGGTCGAATTGTCAATTCCGTGCCATCCCTGCTGTGAGAGTGCTGCGTTTATTCCCCGTCTCACACCAGAACGCTGGATAAAGCATATTGCTGCAGATAATTACTGAATTCCACATTCAATACCCAGAATATATGCCTGTTACTGTTTAGTTTGGAACTTCATACATGAGAAATGATTTGTGTCACATCTTTCCAGAGGGAAATTCAGGAGCCCTTTCCCTCCTCCAAAACCTTAAGCAGAAGTCACACATTTCAGTGTATTTGATGGCCGAAATCAGCGCCTGAACTAAAGTGAGCTTGTCATTTCCGAGCATATTTGGCAAAGGATGATCACTGATAGCACGCAGCTAACGGTAGCCATCTCGAACCCTGTCATGTTGGCTGTTCCACAGCTGATGTATGGAGCTGACTCCTGGCGGGCCACGCTGCACTGCCTGGATTTGTTTAACCCAGCAGATCAACCTTCAGACAGGAGCATGTGTGCAGGTAATGGCTGCCAGATGAGGTGAGGCCAGTTCTTAGAGGCCTAGTGGATGCTGCAGAGAAGGAACCAATAAACCACGCGCGCACGCGCGCGCACACAAATGCATACACAAACAAGCTCACAGCCCTTGGAACTGTTATGAGAGACAACAACAAATGTGCAAATAAAAAAAGTCAATATTTAAAACCATCACAACTCCCTCCCTATTTAGGTGGTTCACTGAGAGTTTGAGTTTTTGATTTTTCAAAAATATTGATACAAAGCTGAACTAATTCTAGGCCCAGTTTGCTGTTGGGATGCCAGCGTGGCTTTGAGCGGAGCCCCGTTTCTCCAGATTGTATCTGAATACAGGTTGGCAGAGAGACGTGAATGGTCATGGGTTGAAGCGAGGGTTGCCAGGCAGTGTCTGGACATTGGTCTGTAGAAATGAATGCCTGACCAACCACAGTCTAGCAGGATGAACGGCCCCCTGTAATGAGGATACACTGGAACTAATAGGTCTTTCCAGCTTGCATATTCATTCACAAAACAAACAAATAAATGTCAAAGATTAAACACCGCGGGGGCATCTTTGGCAGAGGCCACGGCCACCCAGGCGGCCACAATGACGAACTCAGCCGACAACCACTCAAAAGTAAATACAGCCCCATCTTAGCTGGGTTTCAAATAATTAATTGTGCATATGCTTTAGAGCTAATGTTGTCACTGTATACGTCTTCAGCTGGAAAAAAGATGTCTGGGCCGTAAGTCTTGGCAATTTAGAAAATTGCAATATAAGTGTCTGATTTCGTCTCTTTCACACTTTTTTACGGTGTGGCTTTTAAGGGCAAGCTAAAAGTAATTCTTTCCTGCCAACGTCATCATGTTCTAAACCGGTCAGCGTGACTGTAAATTAATTTGTTCCCTTTGCTGTACAGACAGTGAACTTGAGTAGTAAATTTCCAAGAGTAAGCTCGGAAAGGACGAAGGAAATCTATCTTACAAGCAATCATTAGTGAGTGACTCAAATAAATTGAAGGCGCTGTTATGTAGGCCATCTTTTTCCTTCAACGTAGTGATTAAATATCCTCGAGCAATGCAACTCAGGAAAGAGAGCGAACGGCAAGATGTAACGTTGAAGCCCCCCCCCCCAAAAAAAGGAAAATGTATCACCCTCGCTCATGAAGCTGCTTTTACGAGCTGCCTTCTTCTAATTAAAAAAATGGTACGCGGTGTAACTGATATTTCATTTGACCCCTCTGTGTGAGCAGGCATCGGGAAAGGATCCGCGAGGGAGCTCCCGGCATCTCCCGCAGCCTAATTTATAACGGCAACCCACCAAGCAGGAGCAACAGGAGAGCAAACTAGACCCAGGGGTTTGATAAAGAACCTTGGCGATGAAAAGGCCTCCGCTACCAGGAGCCACCCTCTCGCTTGCACAAGCCAGAGAGCAGCTGAGAGTCAAGCCAAGCTCTGCACCTGGCCTCTGCGGAGTGCGCCAAGTCTCTTTCCTGTTCCTGTTTCCTGTTATGACGTTTCTTTTGAATTCCTTGTAGTTCAGAGCAGGTAAAGGGGCCATTCAGGCATTGAAGCCACCTGGGACAGCAGGTTGAGCAAAGCGCTGGGGAGCTCTGCTCTGGAACATGTCTGCGGGCAAATTACTCTGCCTTCACTGATTAGTCCGGTCAGGCTCTCACCTGGCAAACACAATATCACCATGTGACAGCGTAGCAGCACTAACACTGTCAGTTAAAATCTGGGAAGAATGGTGGTTTTATGTGACATTTTCTATTTATTATTTCATTATTTTTTAATTAAGTTGTTATTAAAATTATTGGTGGTAAGGGCATTTATTGTAATGGATGTTTAAATCTTTTTTTAAGTATCAGATACAAAGAGAAATGAATGCCATTGACGTTTCAAAAATGATGTAAAGCATTTCATAGTTTCAGAAAACATGAATAACTTTTTGATGCAATCATGCAATAAATTTTGCATGATTAAAATACTGTTTTTCAATATTTATATTATCAGTAACTAAATTCTATGCCTAATAATTTTCAGAAAATATTCAAAATATTCATCATTCCCCTCCACAATTGTCTACCCATGTTTTCATTTGAACACTGGGTGGCACTGTGCAGGTTGGCGCTGAGATTTTCACAGCAGCGCACCGGCAAAGAGGGAGAGAAAGTGGAGCTGCAGCCAGTTAGCTGGTGGTCCTCACTCTCTCACCATCCTCCTGCATCAGCACAACGCTGGCCGAGAGCTGGGCAATATTTAGCCATAAGAAAATATGAAACCCTGTTTCTATGACGGTAGGCTGAGATACACAAAAATCCGAAATGAAAACATTTTTCACACACACACACAAACTTGACTCACATTTCAGCTGCAGTGTACATAATAATTATTCTGACCACTCTTTTCCTTCTCTTTCTTCTTCTCGTCCTTATCCTCCTCATTTCCTGCCCTCTCTGTAAGACAGAAATAGACGGGCAGATTCCCATGCAGGGTGGCTCTGTTTTTTGTTCAAGATGTACTTTCACTATAATTTTCTTCCAGGCGCTACATTCATAATGCTAGTCCAAAAATTTCAGGAAAAAAAGTTACCCCCCACCCCCCCCACCCCCTTTTTTTTTTTTACAGCAGACAGGCCATGATATGTGAATACTTATAAACACCAGGCTGTGTGTATGTGAGGGTCTGATAGTAGTGGGTATTAGAAAGACTGCTTATTATTGAATGGACTCTGTAAAGTTTCCGAGGAAGGAGGACATTTATTAGGAGGGTTAGCAAAACACTATCAGCTAATACGACTCGTAATTACACCAGCAGTGAGGAAACGCAGCAAGCTAACACCAGTATGGAAACAATCTGACAATGCAAACACTGCAACTAAGCCGGTGCATGTGTGTATGAACATTTGTAAGTGGGTGCGTATGGGTGAGTGAGTGCACATGTGTGCGTGCGCGCGCGCGCGCGTGAGGACGGAGGCCTCCTTGCGCAGATTGTGGGTGTGCGAACTGTCAAATTGGAGTGGGTGGGTGGGAGTGGAGGTAGCACATCTGGAGGGAATTTATTGTATAATTCAGTCTATTATTGCTGCGGTCGGTGCTTAAGGAGCACGCACACAATTACCGTCCACTCTGCAAGGCTACAAGTGGCCTCTGGCCTAAACTAATAAACTGTGGAGGAGGGTGGAGAGAGGAGAATTCATTTGAGGTTATCATCATCACACTCCTCTCTGCTACCTCTCACACTGACACTTACCAGAGTTTATATTGAATCAATGAGGAACACCTACTGTTCAGGTCTTAGATTGTGGTCAAATAAGATTTGAATCTGGTTTTAAAGGTTTGAATTAGACACACATGCGTTGCAAAGTTTATTGAAAGTTCAAGAGTGTTGTTTAGAAGTACTGAAGATTTACATGTGAGCTGGGGCCGCGTCTTCCTTTGATTGTGGTGGGGTTGATTTTATCATCTACTGTTTTTGACTTTCTACTCTAATTTTTAATGTAATATCAAAAATGAAAAACAGGTAAAACCGTTAAAGTAGAAGAGTTGGAGTAAAAAAAGTCATAGTTTCATGCGCAAAATTATGCTTAAGTAAAAGCTCAGCTGTATCAGATGTTGATGATTGTACTGATAGACTGTCAGTTCTGATGCATAAGTGCAAAAAACTCTTAACAATAATACCGTGTTGTAATGAAGTAGTTAGAAATTAAAAAGTAGCTTAACATAAAAATGCCTGAGCAAAAGTGCAACTACCTCAAAATTGTGCAGTGCAGTACTGTAGTTGGGAGAGTGTGCTTCTCAGAGGTAAAATGTGTTAATTTAAATAATGTAAAAATGTATAAATATAAGTGGCTCCATAGTGTAGCAGTTTGCACATGTGTCTAACAAGGGAAATTTCCCCAAAGGGGACGCAGCTCCCCCGGGGTTTCACCAGGAACGACATCCAGTGTTAAAAGAAATGTGGCAAGTTAAATATGCAGGTTGACCTCTTGTGAAAAGGGAGCAGCTGAAAGTTGCAATATGTAATGTAAGGCTGCAGCTAATTTTCTCAATTATACAAAACATTGGCTTTATGGCCAACAAACCAAAACCTAAATATATTCAGTATAACTGTGAGACGTGACAAAAAAAGCAGCAAATACACACTTCTAACAAGCTCCAGCCAAAGCATGTTTGATTTTTACTTTATTTAATATTTTTTGCCAGCGTAGTCGGCTACTCAGCTAATTGATTCAGCTCAAATAATGTAATCACACCTTCAATGTTCGGTATTCACAGATCATTGTCATTATCTCAATGGATTTTGCAGCTCTCATGTTTCATGTGAAATGTCTTGTGTGGTGCGCTAAGTAGGTGCATGAACAAGGGAACTCTATTGGTTTATGAGGTGATGTCTTTTCATATACATTAGTTTGCATCATAAAATGGTCTGAAATAAAACCCACCTCGTCTTTTCCATTTCAGCAGCCTCTAGGAATAGACTGGTGAGGCGTCTAGGATAAAGACTTTACCAGGGGAAAAATCTGTTCAGACCATGCATTCAGTATCTGGCTCAGGCAGCCCTGAATGACCCACAGAGTAGGTTGGGGTGTGTGTGTGTGTGTGTGTGTGAGAGAGAGAGATTTAGAGCTCCTCACAGTGCTGGCAAAGAGCTCATAGCCCAGAACAATAAAGGACTTCCTTTCCAGGCCACCTATTGGTGACCTCGACTGGAAAGTGAAAGGTTCAGCTTGCTACACGTGTCAAAGTTGTGACCTTTCAGCACCTGAACGTGTCAGCCTGTTGCTCTTTTTTCTGCACTATCTATTGCTTCCTCTATACACACACACATACACACACACTCGCCAGTGTTTCTCAAACATAGATTTTATTTTGGGCGGAACGGCCTCGTATATTAATGGCTGCCCAGCAGTGTTTCACAACATACTTCTATTCTCTTTTGTCTGTGTGAGAGAACGACTCAGTCTCTTTGCTGGTGGACAGTCCCCAGCTGCTGTTGTGGCAGTCCTCTTTGTTATTCAGCTGCTTCCCAAGAGAGTCTCCTGTCCCGCAGTCGGATAAGTTCCAAACTCCACCTTAGCCGTTGACCTTCCCTGAAGATTCACTGTCAGCGTCGGACACTAACCAGAAACTGCATCTGGCGAAGAACTAGTTTATGTGCCGCTATTTGGACTCACCCAGATTTAAGCCAGTGGTGGTGTGCATTGACAGGATAAGGAAGTCAGTGAAGAATATTTCTAGTCGTAATTATTAATTTCTTTAAGAAAGGGTAGTTGAAGGAGTCTAATACTCTAATACAGTCAGATAGAGATAGAAGAACTACACACTTTTTCTCCCCTTTATTTTCTGTCACGCTGTCCATAACTTTCAATTTTAAAAGTCTTATTTCTGAGTAATGAAAATGTATTGAGCTTCTATTTTGGCCAGGCAGTCTTCCAAAGCTGCGTTCTACAGTCTGACAAAATTGCTGTGTGCGTTTCTACAGAACAATTGCAAATGCATAATAATGTTTTGTTTCTCTCAAGCTTACAGTATAGTTCACAGGCGCTGCGTGACACGGCTTGTTTCCAGCTTACGCATACACATACACACGTGTATGCGCGTATCAGTGACTTGTTTTCTAAAATGTATTATTATTGGGATTTTTTTTAAATTAACAGCTCCTGTTTTACACTACAACCACAGTATTATGTCTTGTTCTGTAAGGTGTTATGTCTGCTGGTTATAGCGCAGTCCCTGGTCCGTGGATACGCTGCGCTATTTACCAATATTGAAATAGCTCGGGATGAAGTGAGTATTGAATCAGGAATGTGCTTGTGGCAGATCTCCACCCCTGATAATATAGGGTGTTTTTTTTTCCCAAAGTGGTTTTTGCCCACTTGTTTTTCTCTGCGTTTTTTTTTTCTTCCATTGCAATGCTCTGTCACTCTTCCAGTAAACGTCTATGTGTTTGTGTGTGTTTGCCTGTGCCTTAAGGAGACTTGTTTTTATTCCGGTTGCTTGTCTGTGTTTGTCGTTATACTATCTTTACAAGCCCTCGGGCTGTGAGTCGGAATGTAAAGTGACACATGTCCAAAAAACACAATAAGGCCTGCTGGTTACACTTCCTATGCACAATCGCTTGGCTATGCAGTATCCATTTATTTGGCTTATTCACGTAATAAAAATGGTTTGCTTTTGTGGCCTGTTGCGGTAAATGGCTACAATGTGTGTTTCTGCGTTTGCCCATTACTGTGCTGAGTTGTTTTACAGGGAGACAGATTTTATTTTATTCTGGTTCTTGTTTTGTTGCTAACTTAAATATTTGTTTTTGGATCTGTTTATTACAATGATTAAAAAGAGTTTGACTTCATAAAGTAGAAAGTCTGATGAATGATAATAAGATAAGAATTTTTTTATATATATAAATGAGAGCAAAGCTAAAGATGTTCATTATATATTTACTCTAGAATATAAAAAGACCTTTGCTAAAAATTTCAAACCAAAAAAGCAGCGTGTGTCTACCTTACTACACTTCAGTATGTTTCATTCACTGGAGGCATTTCATTCATTTAATACAGTGCCACAGCATACAGTAGTCAAAATGATACCCTTCTCCTTTGTCTGCCCCAGTGTACAATTTACACAGCTTGGTGATTTGGTCAGAAGGAGACCACACGATGAAGGGTGATAGACCACAGATCAAGTGGCAAAAGGACAGGAAATATGTGATGAAATGTGCAATAAAGTGGATGAGGTCACCCACACGCAAGCAACCAAAAAGCAAGGGACCAACAGCCTCAGAATTAAAGATAATAATTTCTTTGACCTACAACATTTAAACCGCCACCGCTGAAAAACTCATACAAGTCCTGCTTTTTTTTTTTTCTCTCTCTCTCTCTTCCTCTTCTCTAAGCGAGCCTGCGTGTAGCTTCATTTGAGCTGCGTGTAGAGAGACCACATAAGAGGAGGACACAAACAGAAGCCAATTACAGAACGATGGAAACAAAATGACAAGAGAATAAATGTCACGAAACAGCTGCGGTCACTATTTGTGCGACAGTTAACAGGCTTTTATAAAAGAGGGAAGGGGAGAAATCTTTACGTATCTTGACAAGTACAAGTGGACGCGGAGCTGGAACCGCCGCACATTCTTGAGTCGGCTCGCTGTTTTTATTTTTGTCTTTCTGTCGCTTAAAAGGATCATGGTGTCTTTGTTCTCAGAATAGCGAGGAAAACTGTAGTTTGATGTAAATTAAGTTGTTTTTTTTTAAATTGTTGGAGGAGGAGTCTGCTGGCCATTAAATATGTCTCTGTTTCTATATCCTTCATACAGTAAGTAAAATTAGTGTATGCGTGCGCTTCTATAGTGGTGTGACTTTTTGGGTCTTTGGTGTAGACATTTATACGTTTACTGTTCTCAGATTAATAATGATCGACTCTTTCTTTATAGACCAGCAGCAGATTTTAGAATCAATAGCCAATAGGTTTGGTAGTAATAACTGTGGTCCCTGGAGAATTACTCTCAGTTTCTATTATAAAAGATTTGCCAGTGGCAAATGGCCGTGCATCATTTTTAATGGCCAACAGGGTGCGACTCCTCTGGTTACCGATATAAGTTGGATTGCATCGACGCCTGTGGGGAAATGACACTACTGATCACTTGATTTATAACATCTGTAAATATTTTACTAATACGTTTATGGCCTTGATCACTTCTTCTTCTTTAAATGGGACCATGATTTACAAAGTGAAAACCATCAGAGTAAATCAGGTGATAAAACGTAGCAGTGTGTTTGATTTCATAGTCATGATGTTTGGTTTCAAAATACTAAGATGGCTACACTGAAAAGCTCAAAGCTTCAAAATAGTAGTCCACAAACCAGTGGCTGATGTGAGTCTGTCTACATCCATCTTTAAATACAATCTATAACGTTTATACTCTAGAGCACATTGAAAATTGATCTGTGTAAAAGAATCATCATTATGCCCATCAGCCTCAGCTGGACTTTTTTGTGCTAATTGGCAAATATGCACAGGCTAAACTGATCTTATGAACATGTCAAACACACTAGCAGCATTGTCATTGTCAGCATTTAATTCAGAGCGTCTCTGCGGCTGCAGAGAGTAAAGGTGCTTCACTGCCTCCTTTTAGCATTTGACAACTCTCTGCAAAAGAAAAAGAGCTAATGATGATCATTAAGGCCCCAGTCACACAGGCATAGGTCACTGACCTCCTGGTAACCAGTGGCTTGCTGGGAAATCCTTACTAAATCCTTATGAATTTTTCTTCTCATCTTTCCTAGACCTCATGGCAATGTCCATAGTCGCATAAGTCAAGGCAGGGAAAACTGTTTAGGAAAAATGGATGTAATATTTTAGACCTCTTGAGCACA
The DNA here is from genome assembly GCA_015106715.1 of Bujurquina vittata. Taxonomy (NCBI): domain Eukaryota; kingdom Metazoa; phylum Chordata; class Actinopteri; order Cichliformes; family Cichlidae; genus Bujurquina; species Bujurquina vittata. The sequence goes on along the minus strand of VUQK01018637.1, from coordinate 18,545 downwards.
AACTGAGTCTTGTTTGTATGTTTTGTATATAGGATGTGATTCAGTATATTCCATCATGCAATTGTCAAATTCAGACAAGTGTGCATGCTCAGTGTTCACTTAAATTTCCCCACATCAAGCAAATGGTCAGCAGAAAGATGGTTCCAGTGTGCAAACCCCAACTGCTGTCAAGTTTCAAAGGCTAAATACACCCGAGTTCAGTCTCTCAGAATCTTACTCTGTCAGAACCCATAAACAGAGGCTCCACAATTACCAACAATTACAGAGTAAACTTCCATCTACTGTTACCAAATGATTTTTTTGTGTGTTTTAAGGGGCCTTATAAATGAATGTGTGTAAAGAGCTGTTTGTTTTTTCATTGGGTCCACAATCTTCTAATCCCGGAGCACTTCAAAGTATTTACAGGAACAAGCCATAACAGGATCAGCCCCTGAACAAGCAGCAGATCAAAGAGAGGGGCTGTTGCCGACATAAATATGGAAATAATGTGACTCAGTGGGAACGTAGGGTGTGACAGGGACTAGATTTGCAGATGAGGGAAGACGATTGATAGACGCACCAGAGAGGAAGCGGCTCGGTTTGAATGCACTTGGGAATTTGTCAGGTTTTATTGTCTAAATTACTCAAGTTCAGTATTTTTTCTTTATTCCTCAGGAGCAATTTGTCCTGGAGTTTGATTTTTTTTTTCGTCTACTCAAACATAGCATTGTGGGGTATTTAAACCAGCAGGCTTTCTCTGTTGAGTGAGTTACTGCTTTTCATATAAAAACAGTAAAAACAAAGAATAACAAAGCCATGTGGCATGACCCTGGCCTATATATTTGCATGCAGGTAGTCAACAAACCACAGCAAGCAGCAGTCTATCTCTCCATCTCAAAGGCAAACAGTAGTTCAGGGCCAAGCGGCAAACACCGCACATGACCCATGTTAATTTTCATAACCTTTAAAAGGAAAAGGCTGACTTTCTCAAAGGAGCTCAAAGGAGTATCAAACACACACACACGCGCTCACACACGCGCGCGCACACACACACACACACACACACACACACACACACACACACACACACTTATGTGCTTTAGAAAGCATCAACAGGTCAAAATTTATACTGTAGATAGAGCTGCACTCTGCTGCTTGAGTTCTGAACAAAAAACCAACAAGACATAGATTTATATCTTTAACCCTAACATGGGGTGATGTATTCTGTAATTTGGAGCTGGGGTGTTTAATGTGCAATCAAGGTGCATTAAGCATGCTGACATATAGCCATAATTTTCTGACCAAACGCTTTGACGTTAATATTCTAACTGCCTCCTAAAAATACGTGGTGCTGGAGGAGCCCTGCCAATTGTGAAAACCTGGCTAACATCTTCAATTTGTCAATGACACAATTTTGCGTGTTAAACTTTATTCTGTGCAAGCAAATTTACTTCAACTTTGCGAGCAACACCACTAATCACATTGATAATGAACGACAGAGGTTTTTTTTTAAGCCTCTGCTGAGGCTCTACAGCCCCAGCAGAGGCTTATTTGCATCCTTCAATATAGAAGGATGCAAATGAGTTCAGGCTGGCAACACAGTCACATGCCCCAGCCCTATGACATAGTTGCTAAATGCTTTTTCTTTTTTAAACAAAAAGGAAAAATAAAAATTACAATTTCACAGCTCGGTCACAGTGGTGATGGGCTGTGCTCCCCGAAATTCTGAAGCCTGTCCCATCAGCATTTGGCCTCTGCCTCGTACTGTATTGTTTCTTCATTAGCTAGCATACATATTGTGAGTAAATGTCTTTGCCGTCTTCTGCTGCTGTTTATGTGCTTGTCACTATCAGTAAACATAAGGTGCCGGCCGCTTCATCGTTCTGCTGCTGATCTGCTCGTTGCATCATAATTTCGATCAAGCATGCGATAATATTTAAATACAAAGTAAATGGATTTATTTGACAGTTCTCGTCACTGTTCTTCAGCCTGTTGTTTAATCTGAACTGCCTAGCTCCTGTTTCAGTTTACTGTGCACTTTTGCGCCAGTATACTCAGCTGCAGTCGCCTGCTGCCAACCTAAAGCTTGTATCCCTGCACTGATGTCATCTGCTGCGTATCAACACTACATGAAGCAACATGAGATGAAAGTGTCTCTTCCAAGCCATGAGGTTTTGCAGATTTCATATGCATAAGTTAATAATTATCTGCTGGATAGCTGACTCCATAAGCTAGGTTCAACAGAAACATAGGCTTTCTGTGCTCTGCCCAGCACAAGTCGGTATTTCAGCACTTTAAACGCTAAAATTGATCTTAAACTGGAAAGATGGAAAATGAAGTTAGTGTCAGAACTTCAACCATCAGCAAAATGTTTCTGTCCTCGTTTGAAGCTGCAGAAATTAATAACAGACGGATACAGGAGGAGGTGGAAGGTGGGCATTTCAGGTATCTCAGGCCATTTCTAAACAGACAACAACAGTGTGTTATTGAATGTGTGTAAAAGCAGCCCTCTCATTCATTTCAGTAGCAAGTTTTCAGTGAAACACAAACATTTTTGCATTCCAATTTAATTGTATACAGTTTCAGAATGTGAACATTTCTACCATTTACCTGGCAACTGTTCCAAGTCAGTGAACTGGACAGATACAATGTGAAATGCTAGAGTTGTAAAATCCTCAAGAGTATTCAGTGGTTTTACTGTGTGATATACACAATGCGTTTCTTTGCAACATAGTAATATAATGCATTGCTGTACTAAATTCAGTAATCACATTACAGTTACAGTTATGTCATTGTGTTACCTGCAAGATGAGCTGATAGAAAGGGAAAAAAAAAATCAAATGTCCTTTTTCGCCTCCTGCCCACTTGTGCTGCAGTTAGCTGATATCAGTTTGTGTGCAGGGAGGAGTAAAGTGGTGACAAAGGTGGTGAAGAACAGTCAGACTTGTATGCGTGCACCTTTTTGCCAGAATCGCTGTGGGGATTGGTTTGAAGTCTGTTTGTCAGCTTTGCATTCAAACTTAAACACTAAAAGATTGTGTGTGTGTGTGTCCCCATCAGGACGGAGATTTGTGTCCACATAGCCAAAGGTTTATATTGTTAACTGGTAATTATGTGTATTTCAAGCCATGTCACAGAGTAGTGTAAAAGTAATCTGTAATACATTTTCAAATATTCCTTCTTTCAAAATATCTTAATTCTTACCTGATATTTTTCAGTCAGAATGTCCGGTGAAGCTAAATCAATCAGGTCAAATCAGTTAGTCAGGATTTGAACAGTTTAAGCTAGAGCTTGTGTAAAGTCTACCACACAGGAAGTCCAACAAGCTTAAAGTCATTCTAAGACAGAGTGGCACCAAGTCATAGAAGTGCAATGAGTCACATTTTAATTATACAGTATTTCATGGGCGAACTGACTACATTTGTTATTATTCATTAACCAGCAATAATCTGGAATTGCAACATGTCCTTAAATCAAGAAAAAAAAACAACTTTTCACAAACATTTCTAAAGAATTTCAGTCTGTAGCATTTGTGAGTGTTGGTTGTCAAGTTTTGTATTTATAGTTTTTGGAGGCACGAGATGACTTCAGAACTAACGTGATTGATATTTTTGGTTCCTTAATTGGTGTACATGTTTATATGTATGCTCAGCCCTTTGCATGTGCAAAAAGCTGTGAATGTGCATTCATGTGTTGTTAGATCTGTATGTTTGTGTGAGAGAGTGTGTGTGTGGGCGCGGGGCAGAAATTAAAGAGGCCCTGGGATGAATATGTAGAGCAGATGTAGCAGCCGAGCTCAAAGGCTTATGCCTGGAGCCTATTTGACACTGTAGGAAATGTCGTCTCCGACAGAAGGGAAAGAGACTGTTGGGTCACCAGGTTGAACTAATAACTGGGATCTTCAAAATGATATAAACATATACAGAAGTATAAATGCTTGACCCTTCCAGAGGAGCGTTTCTGTTTAACAGTATAATGGAGGCTGTTGCCATAAGTCTGGGAGTGCACTTTTACGACTTCCCCATTTAATTTCTGCTCCTAACATAAAGGCATTTGTAATATAATAAATGCCAGCAACTTCTAGGGGGAAAATCTATAATTCACTCCAGTTGGGTAATTTATTCCATTTGTTTAGTCACAAAGGGCTTTGGTCAAGATCAGAGACAACTGTCTTTCGAAAGCGAGCAGACTGGCCGGTGATCAGTCAGTTCCTCCGGAGCAAGAACGAGGCAAACGTTTCTCTGTAGTCTCAACAACGCCTCCGAACTCACGGGCCATTTCTGCATCATAAGGAAACTCTATGTCAGCATTTCATCTCAGGACTCCCACTCTCTCTCCCTCTCTGTCTCAGCTCTCCATCTTTCTGTGGCTCCCTCCCTCTTGGATTCCTCTCTCTCAACTCTTAAAAAAAAAAAAGAAAAGACCCACATATGCCCAAAAAGAACCAAAAAAAAAAAACACAACCCA
>VUQK01018636.1:10981-23034 GCA_015106715.1 Bujurquina vittata | reverse complement strand
GTTACGAGTTTTTATGGTTTGTTTGTTGGTGTTGGTGTGTGTAGTAAAATATGTGTGGGGGGGGGGGGGGGGGGGGGGGGGGGGGGTATTGTAGAGTAAAAACAAGAACAGACCAGGTAGGAATTACAGGTTATTACAGATTGTTATTTTGAGGGATTTCAGCCAACCAGGGCTACTAAGAGCCAGACAGAAAGTGACATTAACAGGAAAAGGTTATGGCAATCTGGTGAGGCATGCGTTCAAGCTGTTGTTTAAATATAGCGAGGTAATGAGCATATGATGAATAGGTGTGTTGGCTAAAGAGTGAGAAACGGGCAAACTCCACCAGCTGGTGAATCCCAAGGTGGGGCTGGCCCAAACCCAACCTAAAAGTAAGATATTATAGTCAGCAGTATCAAACGCAGCACTGAGCTCAAGCAATATGAGTACAGAACAATTTCCTGCATCAGATGCCGTTAGAAGATCAATATTGAGCTTTAAAAGGGCAGTTTCAGTGGAGTTCTGTTTTTGAAAACCAATTGGAAAAGCTTCAGAAATCTGCAATGTTCATAATCCATCCATCCATCCATTCTCTTCGGCTTACCCGGGGGCGGGTCGCAGGGAAAGGAGCCTAAGCAGAGAAGCCCAGACTTCCCTCTCCCCAGCCACCTCATCAGGAGGGACCCCAAGGTGTTCCCAGGCCAGCCGAGAGATATAATCTCTCCAGCGTGTCCTGGGTCCTCCCAGTGGGACATGCCCAGTACACCTCACTCGGCCAGGAGGCATCCTAATCAGATGCCCGAGCCACCTCAACTGGCTCCTTTCGATGTGGAGGAGCAGCGGCTCTACTCTGAGCCCCTCCCGGATGGCCGCACTCCCCACCATATCCCAACGGGAGCCTGCCAGCCACCATTCGAAGGAAACTCATTTCTGCCGCTTGTAATCGCGATCTTATTCTTTCAGTCACTACCCAAAGCTCGTGACCATAGGTGAGGTCACAGAGCATCCCCATCACTGCAGAAGCAGCCCCAATCTGTCTGTCGATCTCCCACTCCTTTCTCCCCTCACTCTTGAACAACACCCCGAGATACTTGAACTCCTCCACTTGGGGTAGGAACTCATCCTTGAGCCGGAGAGGGCAGTCCACCCTTTTTCGGCTGAGGACCATGGCCTCAATGTTCATATTATGGCTCTGAGTTGATTTTCAACAGCTTTTTCAAATAATTTGCTAAAAAAATCTTAACTTTGAAATAAGCAACTAATTGTCGGGAAAAGTGACATTAAAATTAGACTTTTTAAGTAATAAAGTTACCTCAGCATGTGTTGCCCTCTTAAAAAGACAGGAGGCCGTCTTCAGTTCAGCAACTTTATTATTCCCGGTTCTATGGATTATTCCACGAAGCAGAGGCAGGAACGAGCACAGATGCATGAACAACCTCAGCAACACCAAACAAAACACTGACAACCTAGTCTCTTCTTTTTTGGGGGGGGGTCGCTCCACTCCCCGACTTCGCTCTAGGTGATGGCATCACGTAATGAACTTTGACCCCGTGGTACCCAATTTAATCACAGTAATATTTGGCATAACAGCAAAAGGAAATAGAAACAGAACATAATCACTATCTTACTGCTTGACTTTGTTACTGCCAACTAAATAATTGAAAATACAAATAAAACTACTATATAATTCAGTATTTCCAGGTCGCAACACATGCTTACAGTAGGATGGAACACGACCTTGCCTCAGCACACTGTTAATAACTGACGGCAATGAAGGAGCAATTCTTGTGAGTGATCTAAACAGGACAGAAAGAGATAAAATCTCTGAGGATGATGAGGGTTTCTGCTTTCCCATTATACTAAGTTATTCAGTGTCAAGTGGCTTAAGAAACAAAAGATTCCTCTGAAAATCACCGGGTACAAGGGGTTTACTGAAAATGGCTGAAGAAGCAGCTGATGCCAAAAGAAAAAAAAAATGAAAGACCTTCAGAAAGTCCAGAGAACTACTGCCACTTTGCACATTGTTTTGCAAGTCAAATAAAGGAAAAAAATTATCACTGACTGCAGAGAATCTCACACATTCACCAGAAGAATTAATATAACCTGAAAAACTGCTTACAACCATGTATACTCATAAAAAAGATTTTAAATTTACAGCAGTGCAGTTTGATCTGCTTCGTGGAGTGTTACAGTGTTACAGCATTCCAGCAAGAGGCTGCCACACCTGACCACAGCATGACTGTACCTGCCATCAGGGCTTTTGTGGTGGACAGGAACATTAATCTTAGTTGTAAGAAGACATGTGGAGGGATTGCACGAGCTGAGATTGAAACTTGGTGCAATCCAGAACATGTTGATGTACATGAACTATTGCATGTGCCCACAGGAATTAGACATTACTGTTGCGTAAATCCTGGTTTAATCAACACACTGTTTTAATTCATGCATCAGCAAAGGTCACTCAAATGACGGTGTTTTTGGTGACTGGCTGTGGATGATTAATGTATCCAGGCACCCTCTACATGTGCTCATGTAGCTGAACACTTTCTCTAACATTTGTTTCAGCTCTGCTGCCACAGCAGAGGCAGACAATATCTCGCACAACACCTGGATTCATTTCAATTTCAAGCTCCATATTGTATCACATGAAGATTTTTGGTTTTTCATATTATTGTAGAGTTATTTTGTATTGTTGTATTTATATTAATGAACGGAGTTATTTTTCATGTTTTGGCTGCAGTAACACAGTAATTTTCCAACTTTTGGGATAAACAGAATATTTCTTACTCTATCTTACCAAAAAAGAAAAACCCCAGAAGGCCTGAAATTATCACATTTCTGCACAAATCATTTTCTATGCCTATTCAAGAGTTTTAACCCAAACCCATCAGACGAGATCCTCTTAGAAACAGAACAGCTTGTCCTAAAAAATAACACACTAACCCTTTTCAGGTCCCCTTGATGTCACAGTTTCACATACTAGGGTCTGTTTAAAGCAGGGATCCACATGGGTCAATTTTAGGACCTACACTGTTTATCATTTATATTAACAATTTGGGCCATAGTCTTACAAGTGCAGCTGTGCATTTTTACGCCGACGATTCAGTAATTTATTGCCATGCAAAATCAGTCGCCCTTGTTTTTGAGCACCTGAAGTCCTCTTTTGACAGCTTTCAGTCTCAACTCTTACAACTTAAAATTTTTCCGGATTGCACGTAAAAAGAATGCTTCTACCCTCCATTTTTGTGGCATTGAAGCCGTTAAACTGCACCCACGGGGTGGTGATCGGAACACTCTTCTTTTGAAAAGAGAAGCATATTGGATTTAGTCATTATATACACTTGCTCCTCTGGGACTTAATGAAGATTTTGATTTGAGACCTTTTTTATAATTCTATTTAATATTAATATTTTTCTCTCATTAGTCCTAAAACTTTTTGCCACTCCTGTTTTTTATATATATAAATATATATATATATATATATATATTCATTTTATTGTATTTATTGTATTTATTCAATGTTCTTCATATTTGTCATATTATGTATTGGTACTCTTGGTATTCCATTTTGACTGTTTTGCACATATTAATGTTTGTTGTCCATTGCATATTGCCTCATCGACTTGGAATTCACCATAATATATTCTGTTTATAATTCTGACTATAATTCTCCTGTTTTTTATGTGTGAATGGATGCCGTAGTTATTTTTTTTTTCCTTATTTAGACAAGAGGCCTTCTTAACCACATGACCACACGATGAGCGGGTGGGTATATAAGTGTTTGTTGTATTGGTGATCATTAAGTCTGAAGAAGAGCAGCCTGAAACGTTACATTTTTGTTGAGCCTGGAATAAAAATGTTTTTTTTCTCCAGGAGCTCCTGGGTGTGCGGATTTTCCTTTTTGTCGACTGAATGCAAGTAAGACAAAGGGCCTGTTATTTTCCAATGAGAAGAAGGTGCTTGCATATCTCCCTGCTAAGACTACCACACCGTGTGTGCTCATTGATCTTGTAATGTCTTATAAATATCTTGGCATCACTACAGATAAAAATTTAACTTTAAGGTCCTTTTAGAAAATCTGCTTAAAGAACTTGAGTTAAAAAATTATTTTTTTTCTGAAACAAGATTTGTTTCTCAAAAACTGCCAGAAAACAACTCGTCTCTGCCACTTTTATGACTATTCTACACTATGGAGATATGGTGTTTATGAAGGCCACTGCCAGCTCTTTACACCTGTTGGACGCTGTCTTTCATGGAGCTCTCAGGTTTATCGCAGGTATCAAAGCCCTTACTCACCATTGCACCCTATACTCTTTAGTTAAATGGCCCTCTCTACGTACTCATAGGCTGTTACACTGGTCTACTTGCTTTCCATGTTTAGACACTGACCGCACAGATATCTAGCAACCATTCCAGGATTTTTTTTCGACAATTACTGTGTCGTAAGTCTTTAAATCAAGATAATGACAACTGTGTAAAAAGCTGAGAGACGCTAAGAGCTTTAATGTACTATATGGCAGTGATGGAAGACACGGTGTGACCGAGAGTGAAATATGTTCAAGCTGGAAACCAAGACGAGCAAATGGATGTTCAAAAAAGCATCCAGCAGGTTCATGGCCTTCAGGCTGCAAAGGAATTGCACTTTTGGTTGTTTGGAGCAATGCTGACATGATTATTATTAGGACAAAATCTTGTTGGGATAAAGCAAAATGAATTCTATGGCAGGGTGGGGTGTTGGGGGCCACAGATCACCAAAATGAGCTTAGACAAGCACAGACACACATCACAGCAAGTTTAGCTTTATTATAGCCAGCAGCTATTCCAGAACTCAGATTTGATCTAGTGGAGATGACACCTGATATTTGCCATGCAGCTTGGTGCTTTCTCCATCATGGTAATGAGCTCGCTGCCTGCCACTGCAAGGACCTTTGTTTAAACAAGCTTATAGGATGTGATGTCAGAGACAAAACATCCCACAGGAAGAGTTGAAAATGATCGCAAACCCCTGCCTGCCCATATAAATGACTCTGATTACTCTTAGTGAAAACTCACCGCGAGCTTTTGCATACAGTTGTTTTGTAAGCTGTTGTTTTCCTCCCTTTTTTAAGAAAAATATTAATCATTACATTCCTCTCTTGCTGCGTCAACACCCGCATCTGATTCTACCCAGCTGATCCTTGTTTTGGCGTATAATAATTTATTTTCCTTTGAAGTACAGAACTGGGTGAGAAAAGTACAACATAACAGCTTATTCACGGGGTGCAAATCAAATACTAATTTGCTGTTCGAACTCAGCCTCGGTGGGATTGTTTTTCGGCTCTAAAAGTCAAGCTAATGCACAGACTTCAGCTGGTGACAGCAGGAGACGCAGCAGCAGCAGCAAACCAGTATTACAGCTCCTGTGTACGAGCTGCTGTATCTTCCCGTTTGGCTGAAACTCTGGCAGTTTAAAGAGTTTCTTTAAGGGAAGCCTGAGCAGTCAATATGGTTGATGCTGAGGTAAAGCCAGAGGTTTCTCACCATAATAAGATTTGTTTCTGCGGATCCGCGGCTCTTACAATTCCTCCTCTCAGGTTTTGCTGTCATACGTTTGATCACCTAACACAAGATTCCGCTAAGGCTCGGGATTAGTTTCCGAGGGAGCGGCCTGGCATCCTAGGTGTGTCTTTCTGCACCCTAAGAGGCTTAAGGAGAAATATGTGCTGGTTAATAGCCTTATATTTTCAGCCTCTTTTTGAAGAGAGAATCAGATTTCTCTGGCTCCTCTCTCCCTAAAGTTTGTCACATAGACATTGATTTGTCATACAGACTGCTAATCCAGTTTTACTGTGTAATACATCTGAACATAACAGTAAAAGCTTTGACTTTGAGTCTGGCTGCACCACAGGAAAGGGGCTTTGTAACAACATGGGCCTGTCAGATGAGTAGTTGAAGTATTCTTGTGTGATCAGAGCAGGGTGAGAAGAGAACCAAATATTCACACTGGTCGTGGAGGTGGTGAGTGTTTTATGCATCAAAACACAAGTATATTGCTTTGCCAAAGCTATTTTAACATAAAGCATACATAAAACATACTTATTATTCTCATTTCTATTTTTTTTTTTTATTCTACATTTGAATAAAATCCCCACTGATCTTTTTCTGGCCTTTGGTCTGCACAGTTCATGCATTTCAGTTCAGTCCCACAGTTCATCCTCTGAAAAAAAAAAAAAGTATTTTATCACAACTCCTCCTCCATTTAAACTTTCTTGTGATTGGCTACCCTTTGCAGGGGGAAAAAAAGATCTAAATAACAGGTGGGTGGGGCTAGAAAGGCAACAAGGGAGAGTGAAATGAAAATGAGCTCTTATTGGTTACCAGTGATGACATCAGTGGAGGCTGAAATAAAGCATGTAAGCAAACACTCGCTTATTGCTAAGAACATCGCATAGTGTACTGATTCCTATGTATTTGGCCGAAGTGCAACTTCTAACTCAATTTGCCAGATCAGGTCACGTTTCTGCTGAGGCTGCAGATTGCAGGTCAAAATTTGACAAAGGCGTAAATCCATAATGTCAACCTGACTTTTGTCAGCAGTTCGGTTTGTTGGTATGGAGACATTTTCTCTGCAAATAATCATGCATCAAAGGTCACAGCCATGGAGAACTGTCACTTGTATTGTCATTGGTTCCAAGAGCCATCAACCTTTTTAATGCTTCACTTGGGGGATGTTAACATACAATCATCGTTACATATGTTGATATTTGGCACTCTGTAAAGCAGACACGTTATCACTTTACTACTGTATATTACTGCACTGCGTTGTGTGCACATCTGCCTCTGCACTAACGGCTGTCCGTCTGTATATTTATACAGCACTACCGGACTCATTCATATCCCTGGATGCTTTGTTTTCAGAACACTAAGCCCCTGCACAGCTTGTATAATTTATACCTCTGTTTGGATTTTATTCACTGTGCGTTTTATGCTGCTGAATGCCCCAATTTTTTTCCGGGATCAATAAAATATCTAATGTGAAACCCTTAATGGCGCAGTTTACCATTTTTTTTAACAGCTAATAAAGTTCAGTGGAAGCCAGGGGTCGGCATACAGCTTTGAGATGTGGCGCAGCTGGCGATTGGAAACAAGCTGAAGCTTTAATCTGTAGGTGGGCGAGCGTGAGCATCCTGAAAAATCACCTTGTTACATTCGCCACGCTGATGAATGAATGGCATCATGCTGATGGATGGACTAACCAGTTACAGTTACATACTATTTTTGATATCGCTACAAACCAGAGGGGGGAGAGGAAACCAGACTACAGGTTGAATTTCATGAATTTGAAGTACTTTGTTGAAATAACTGTATTTGCAAAATAAGCAGTTGAGACTTAGCTAAAACTCTGCATGATTACTTTACATTTATATATGTGGAACAGAAGGTTCCTGATTTAAATACCCAGCTGGGACCTGAGTGGAGCTTGGATGTTCCTATTGTGACTGCATGCGTTTCCTCCAAGCACTCAAGCTTCCTTCCACAGTCCAAAGACATGGATGTCAGGTGAATTAGCAATTCTAAATTGGTTACGGATGTGAGTGTGATAAAGTGCATAAAATAAAGTATTAGATGAATGTATGGTTACAAGAGACTTTCAGTGGTCAGTAAGACTAAAAGGAGCAGGGTGCATCATTCCTGGTGAGAATCATCATTCTCTGGGGGGGGGGCCCTAAACTTGGAGTGCAGGCTGTGAACCATTAGAAATAGTCCAGTTCAACTGGCTCAGCAACATACAAAAACTAACATTCTCTAGTCTTTGAATTAGTCTGTCCAGCAACAAAAGATTCCAGGCTCTGAACTGGCCGGCTTTATAACAAAAAATAGTTTCATGATGCCCAGCTGGGGACCAGAAAGCCCAGTCTGCTGAACAACCTTAGCTGCAGTTTGCTCTGAAGTTGAACACAGATTAGCTGGTTTGAAAGCCAGAAAACTATTTTTCAGGCTATAGGAACCAAAAAAATTAAATAAGATTTTTTTTAGACAGTCCTGAAACACAGGACTCTTAAATTCAGCCAGGCCAGTAACCAAAAATCAGCTGGCTTAGATAAAAAAGACAGAAATGAAGCTCAGCTTATCTGAAGGAACTGGCTCAGGAACAATAATCAGAAACAAAACCTCCATTCCCACACATCACTGAGGCTGCTTTAGGAGACCTGGCATTGATTGACAGCCTAGGGTCAGCGAGATGCAGGAGATGCAGACTCAAACTGGATCTAATGGCGTCAGCTTTGAAAAGATGGGGTTGCTCAGCAGGGCTGGCCGTCTCCGCTGAGGACTGGGGCTGCTGAGCGGAGTGAGCATATCAGGTGCCAAGCTTCCTCCTGCGGGTGGCTTGATGTGGCAGGAGCAATGGTGTGGTGCCGAGTTGCAACAGTGACCATACGGCAAGAGACTACAGAACTGTGGAGGGACGCCCACTCACAGGCCTGCTCATGCCAAATAATTGACAGTGGAGGTTTGTCTAAGCTGAGCTACTGTGTCCCTCAGACCCTTCCACAGGTGTTGGTGGAAGCATATCAGCCAGAAACAGGGCTGAAGAATTCAGATCAGGTTTGAGTTTTGACAGGGGGCGGAGAGTTTGCAGTATATGCTTTGTTTCTGCAGTCTCCTGAAGGCATCTGCTGCATCCATTTCTGGGCAGACGATTCTGTCATACACTAGTTTTAGTTTAAAGACAAAAACAGTGAACGCAGCCGGTGAAGGAAAGTCTCGCAAGGAGGCGGGTGAGCCATCTCCGGAAGGCAAAGCTTCCTCCAGAAGCCAGTTTTCTAACCCCACCTCTAAACAGCTCAGTGCCCAGCCGCTCTCCAAGCTGCACTCCTCTTTCACAGCAGTAGACATTTGGACACAGAAAGAACAGGTAAGTATTTAAAGTTTAAATAAATTTCTCTTTGATAGTGCGCACAATCATGAAGCATCCAGTGCAACGATCTAGCATCAAATGAAGCAAACGAGCTCGATCGCCATCAGGTGTGTAATCAACAATGCTTTGCAGGTGTGGAGCAAAAGAGTGGAAACGCACAAACAGACTATACACACAGAGAAAGTTGAGGGCGACAAAGAGCCAAACGGAGAGAGGCAGAGGGAAATGGGCGAGTCGGCCGACGAGGATCAGGACACCATGTAAGCTCATTTTTTTTCATTAATTAGGTTTTAATTCTCATTTATTTCTTAGTTTCATCCTCTTATATTATCCACTCTGTTAGGCTTATTCATCCCTCTGTGTCTCAGTATTCATTTCCTGTGTTATTTTGTTGGTTTGTTGTCTCCAGTGTCCCGTATTGAGTCTTGTTCCTCCCAGCTTGTTGTTTTAACTGTCTACAGCTGTATCTTGTGTGTCTCCTGTTTCCACTTCCCTGATTACCTCATAGTCCATTTGCTCTCCTGAATTTTTGTCTTAGCATCTGTTAAACTCCCATGTGTGTCTCTCAACATTTCCTCCAGTGCTCTTTGGAATTTAGTTTCTTCACTTAAGGATGCTTAGTGAACTAAACAGAGTTTAGAGTTCCATCCATCCATCCATCCATCCATCCCTCCATCCCTCCATCCCTCCCTCCCTAATAATTGTCATATAAGACTGAGATAACATCACTACTCTCACATTTAGGACTTAAAACTATAGATAAGCGATGAACCTTTAGAAAGAGAAAGTTTCTAAACTCCCTCAAAGGTTTAGAAACGTCTCTGCATCTTTCAGCCAGCACGATCTGAGACGATGCCTCGTGCTGCGAAACTGGTAGGAAGCAGACTTTGTCGCAGGTGTCGCATCAAGTACTTCATGCTGATGCCTCCCACGGTCCCCTTCATGCACACTATGACCAAATCATCCACAAGGTCCATGAATTTAGTGCTGAACAAAAAGCAAATATGATTGTATGTAACATGTTACATCAAACAGATGATTTTGAGTAGATATTATAATGTGTTGACAAAAGAGGTGTTTACGTTGCTTACAAATCCTCCAAAGCTCGGTCCTCTGTCAATTCTGCTATAGCAAAGCTCTTCTTGTTGATCTAATATTTCAGAATCACTTAGTGCTCAACAAAAACTGCACTGCAGGTACATTTAACATTCACGTGTGTGTCCGTGTGTGTGCGTGTGCAGAAGGAAGCAGTGTTGCGTCTACATGTACCAGACAACTTAGCAAAGAACCAGTTGTAAATTGCACAGTATGCTTTTGTTCAGGCTCTTTGTTACTAGCAGTCTGTCACAAAAATACATCATTTATTCCCATTTCTTTAGTTGAATCTATTAAAAATGCCAAAGATACCTAAAAAATAAAAATCTTAAAATTAACTTTTGCATTAAAAAAAAAAAAAAAGGTGATTCCCAAACAGATATTGGCTTAGAATATCTCAGCATGGTGTACAAAATGTTCTTAGAAATTTGAGGAAAGTGGACGAGTGCAGGACAAAAGAAGAAATGACAGGTCTAAAATTAAAAAAGAGAAAAATCTTTTGTTAAAATTGATGGAATTATGAACACAGCCATCGGATTTTGCTCCACCATGCAACATTGTCTGGAAATAATTTGATTGGTAACTTTATTTAGGTGAAGGATCCATTTAGATTTCTGAAACTGAGTGAACGTCCCTCCATCAATTCAGTGCCCTGCGGATTCGGACCCCAGCTTCCATGTCTGCCGGGATAGAGGGGCTGCACTAGATAAAACCTTATTTTGATTCTGTGCTGGTGTCGAGTTTGTGTCAGAGTTTGTGTTGCCCTGGAAGCCATTCCTTTATTGATGTTAGTGGACTCAATGGTTAATCTGGTTGCTCACTGTTACCTGTTGAAAAGCAGCAGTGAGGCACTGAGCTGTCTGGTGCATTCCACAGGCAACTGAGAGAAGATGGGAAGATCAATTTTTTAATGCTATACTCTGGTCACACAATTAAAAATGTTTATATTATATTACAGAGAGAATCAAAGCTATCTGATCAGCTCCTATGACCAGCTAAGGTCAGGAAGAGACTTCCAACAGGACCAGGATGAAGGAGGGGAAGCCATTTGCCCTGACCAGTCGGGAAGTGCGGAGAAGGAAAGAAACAATATCTTGAGGAATCCATGACACTAATAATTGTAGCAAATAGATGGGATTTATCTGGAGTTATTTATGGCAGAGAAAAACAGCACTCTTTGACTGAATTAGATGTAATATAGTTCTGAGTCACTGACAACAGCAGGTGTGCATTCAAGAGGTATACACATGCTGCAAGTGTGGTTCAGCAAATGGAAAAAACATTTGACATCATCCACCAAAAAGCATAGAAAAAGGAGGCAGTTACACTGTCATTGCTGCACCCCTAAAGTGCCTCTAAAAACACACTCGTTTAATCAGATAGGAATCTGAATTAGTGTTACAAAATATTTGATAACAATTCTGACTATAAAAGTGTGTAAGTGCACAGAGATGAAGTATTAGAAACAAAAAATGCAACAAATACTCAAAAATTGGCTTTATAAGCATTGGTTCAATCCCAACAAGAAATCATGTGACTGCGCCTATAAGAGCTTCCCCTCCTCTAGCTTTTGCAGCGGCTGCAGGGATTTGCCCCCGGTCTGACGGACCTACGGCTAAATACAGTTCCAGGTGGTCAGCTCAGGTTTTGTGTTCGGGCAACGCCCCCTTGTCATTAGGTAGGTGGTGGAGCGTACTTGGTCTACAATGATGTTTATGTTGGTGGCAGTGTTGAAGTAACATCTGCAGGGTCATGTTAGGGTCTGTTATACGACTTGCATACATTTTTTTGTTAATTACTGTGATAATCGTGATTTTATTTTTGTCTCAGGTTAGAAATAACTTCCCAGTGCTGTAAAATTGTGCCCCACAGTAAAATACTGCTTTGACATCTGATCAATATTCAGGCTCATGGATCTGTTACTCAAACCCAGATACTGTGTGTGTGTGTATTAATATTATATATATATATATATATATATATATATATATATATATATATATGTGTGTGCGTGTGTGTGTGTGTGCTGGTTGTTCATTTTTTTTTCACAACCCCCTCACTCCCCCCCTCCGTCTCTGTC
>VUQK01018633.1:15680-34576 GCA_015106715.1 Bujurquina vittata | reverse complement strand
AGTTGAAAATGACAACAACTGCTGTAATATTGACAATATTTAATATTACTCATTGCTTTAGAAAAATTAGGTTAAATAAATGTAACTATTATTTTAAGAGTGCTACTCTTAAATTCATGGAGTAAGTTAGGAAAATACATATCAGTGTAAGTAAGTAAGCTTAAGTATAATTTATATAATAATTTCCAAAAAAGGTTGGGATACAGTGTAAGATGTAGGTAAATGGCAACATGGGCGCATATATATATATATATATATATATATATATATATATATATATATATATATACATATATGCAATGCTTACAAAATACCTAGTGACACATCAGAATTATTTAGAATAATTAGTAACATGATGGTATTTTTTTATTTTTTTAAAAGAGGAGGAAGCATTCAGCATAATGTGAAAAACTGTGTGGCAAAAGAGTTCAACAGTGTACAATAATAAAATAAAGGATTTAAGGATTCCATCATTTATGATGGATGATATCATTAATAGAGTAACAGAATCTGGAGAAATCACAGCACACAAGGGAGACTAAAGGTAAGGCAGTAAAGGAAAGGCACAAACCTTTGTTTAAATTCAAATACTGTCTGTGATCTTTGGGCCATTAGAATTGCATTAAAGTTCAAACAAAATTCTGTACGTTAAATCACTGCCTGGGCTCAGGAACACTTCCTAAAACCCCTGTCTGTGAAAAAAAAGAAAACATATACCGCGTGGATTCAGTTGGTGGGTCACCTGCACATTACACTTATAGGAGCTGCTCGGAAACCCATTGCCATGCAGCTCCCAGGGCATGGTTTATCTAAATGAAGCTTAGACGTGAGTTTAATAAGGAAGATCTGTATTCACTCCTCTGTCTGCTTTCCTGGTATTTGGCTGCTAGTTTATTCTTCACATCACTTCTGCATTTCCATGTTGTCAAACTCAAAGCTGACATCATCGCTCTAGTCCAATCATCTTTCTGCCCACGTACTTCAAGCCAATCACTCTCCACTTTGCATACTTTAAATCTTTAAATCACTGCTTACCTGTCAGTCTTCCTTGCAGCCCACCTCCTCCCCCATCTCCACCTCATCCAAATCACTCAGTGCGTCATCCAAGCCTCCATCTTTATCTTTACTACCACCAGCAGCATCTAGATGCACCACTCTGCGGCCACTTACCCACTTACAGGTGATCATGGAATATCAAGGAGAGAAGAAATTTTGCAATCTGACCTATTGCAACGATAGCATCATGTTACAGTACCACACTCAAATTTAGTGAGCTCTTTAAAACAACCAATTCTTTCACAACAGTACTTTTGTCCATATATTGTACATTAACAAGATCCAGAAATGCAGCTGCCTTCTTTTGATTCATTTAGCATAGACAGAAACTCTCTTCACTTGCAAATCTGCAAAGGCACCCTTAATGCTGAACGAAATACTGTATATGCAGGTTGTGGAGCAACATCTGTTGTTATGCAGATGTCAAAACACATTCTGAATGCATTAAAACAGCATGGCTTGTTGGAATATTCAAGTTTCAGCTTTTTTCGAAATGAACTGCTGGCATCAAATTTAAACAGAGTGGCAGTGGCGCAGTGGGTAGGCGCTTGCCTTTCAGCCGGAAGGTTGCAGGTTCGTGCGTTGCGTTGTGTCCTTGGGCAAGACACTTAAACCACATTGCTTTAACGGTGGCGCCGGTCTCCGGCTGCATGACCGCAGATGCTTGTCTCTGGATGAGTGATCTGAAACCCTCATTTCGTTGTGTGCACAATGACAATGAGTTCAATTTATTTATTTTATTTAAACGGCTATGAGAAATGAAAATATTCTAATATATGTAGTATTTATAAAATTTAAAAAGAGAAAGAGAAATAAAGAGAAATACAATACAATACAACAAACTGTAAGACTCACAGACAACCAAATCATTACAAACCAAGTGTGCAGCATTTCTGGTGAATACTGTTCAGCTGATCTAAAGATCTGGCAGTGGTCCACGATCTGTTCAGCATCGCTCCACAGCTGAGGACTACCGTTACAGAAAAGCAAAAGGCATTCTGAAAGATGCTCTCCTTTGCTACATTTCTAATCAATCTGCCTGGCAGCTCCTCTGTTCACAGTTAAGCAGCTGTTAAATTGTTTTGGTTAATTTATATCTGAAGGCTCTCGTTACGCAGCTCTCCCTAAAAAGCTCTCTTGACACCCATGTCGAAGGGTTAAGATTTTTGATTTTCATCAGCGAGCCGTGTTCCCTCCCTCCGTCCCCTCCACCCAGCTCTTGCATTTGGCCCCCTCTCTCTCTGCTGAACCTATAGCTGATATCTTTCAATCAAGAGCTCTCCTGTCCTTGCAATCACAGTGTCATTGTTCATCTCATGTTGTGGAAAGCTCTTTTGACAGAGCGCTGTGATGAATCACCTGGCTAAGGCTTTTGGAAACGAGGCCTTCAGATCCCATCGCCCTCTTTTTCATAGGAAAAAAAAACATTCAATTCATTTCTCCTGCTCTTTCATGTCTCCTGCTGCTTTTTTTTCTTCGTTTTAGTACACAGTGTTTTAAAAGTTATTCACTGAAAACCCTCCTCTTTTCTTCTCACTGGGCTTCGCAAAGCAAATATCTGGCGGGTTTAGTTCATAAAAGAAGCGCTTTTACTTGCTTAAGGTGCTGACGGCAGGGCACACTCTGTTATGTTGGAGGCTTAAAAAACAAAACTTTGCAGGGTAAGTCTCAGCCACCAAATTAAGTGGCAGAGGCTTCTAATTCTTCTCTGCTCACGCCGTGGAAAAATGAATCCCCTCACTCTTTTGTCCATTAAGCCTTAGCAATGTAGAGGAACTTGTGTTCTTTTTTAAAGTTTGCCATGAAATTCTGCTGGATTTTTTTCCTCTTATATCAACTCCTAAAAGTGAAAAGAGGGACGAATATAAACTTGCAGGAGGAGCGTGTGAGCACATGATCGGGTCCAGGGTGAGTGTTTTCAAAAGGCTGAACACATCACAGAAGAAACCGACTGCAGGAGAAGTGCAAATGACACTCCCTCCAACCAGGCAAGTGATTTAGAGCACCTGTGGTTTAACAGCACAATGTACTTCGAAAGCCTGTAACAGGCTGAAAAGTAAAACAGCTACACATGTGCAGCACATATCAGTATTTTAATGATGTCAAGCAGTGGATTAGCAGAGGCATTTTTCTGTGATTACAAAAGATGTATTTAGGATTGTAACCTGTTGAAGCTCTAACAGGGGTTGGATAAAGGTGAGGGATATCATGCATGGCTGCGAAAGGAAATTTATAGATCCAGACACATTGTACCTCCCAGCTGTGCAGCGTTTACTCCGCCCAGTCCTCTAAACGCAGACGTCCCTGAATGACAGAATAGAAAGTTTGAACTGGCATCCAAAAGTTTACCCTTAACCAAACACTTCAAACTCCGCTGACACAGAGATCAAATCATATTAATGCTTATATATATATTTATACATCAAGAAATTCCTGTACTGCTGTGATCTGCCAAATGCTGCAGGGCATGACTATTTATACACTGCTGAGCAGTGAAAACTTATTATTGCAGTAGTATACAATGCAGGGTAATTATAAAGTAGTCTTGATTAATGTTGTTTGGAAAGATTGTGAGTACAGTTCTCAAAAGCATTGCATACACAATACAAAGCTGGATATTAAACAAATGTTAGTTCGTGAGACTTTAAAGGTCGGAAGTTTTTGTGTAAACACATTTAAAAACACTACCTTGAAAAGTGTTTTGAAAAAGTCTTTTCCTGTTTTTTCGCAGCCTGAAATGTCTTGAATACAGGGCATGTTTCAACCTTTCAACGAGGCACACTGGTATTTTGTCACAATTATTTTAGGAGTTTCTTTCATGACTACGCTGAATGAGGCGATTTGTACAATTAAGGCACAGAAGCTTCAGCAATGTGAAGTTCGGAGACCTGGACAAACCCTTTGCTGTCTGCAGCGTGAGGCCCGACACCTGGGCAAACACTGCAGCCCAGTGATCTGTCATCAGCTATGGAAACCAGCACCAACTTGGTCGCTTTTGTCAGCGCACAAAAGAAAATGCCTCAAATTAATTTAGCACTCTGCATTCATCTTCTGTTGAGGCTTAAGACCTCATCTAAGCTTGCGAAACAGCAAGGAGCTCACGGGGCTTCATGTAAGAATTTTGGCTCATAGGTGAAGCCAAACGCTGTTAAGATGTGACATGTTGACTGTCTAGTGAAGTATGTGTATCCTGTTAATTCAGACAGTTGGTAATACCTGGGATCTACAAAGCCCTCAGATGTACTTCTGTGTGTACTTCTCTGATCTCTTTCACTCAGCCTTTCTCCACAATGCCAGACCACTTGAGGACATACAAGATAATTGTCCTTCTCCCACAGACAACCTCAAATCAAACACTGCCAATTCCAGCCTGTCTTGAGCATAGCAGTGATGACTTCTCAGAAGGTTGGTGAGGCTGTGTTGAGCCCTGGTGATACACTGTTCTGACCTGAAATAAATATTCACACGCACTGGAATGCAAATATTCAGTGACGCTATAGCCTTGATATAACTAATCATTTGACAGATTTAAGTAAGAAGTTATTTAAGTACCCCCCCCCCATAAAAAGAAATTCAAATATATATTACATATATATATTAATTAAATGTGCAGTAGCAGATTATGTGTGCATGTTCAGTGTTTTGAGCTTTAACACCAAAACAACTACATGAAAGCCATTCTGTACACCGAGTGAAGATTAAAAAATGACATCAGATATCCTCGCATATCTGCAGAGAGTGACTAATTAGGAAATGCTGTTATAGACAGTCCAAACAATAAGACGAAATGAATCAATAAGATTCAAAGGGAGGTAGGAGAAGAGTTTTAACCAGGTTCTCTCTCATAATCTTTCTAAGTATATCTGTTAAATACGGGGAAAAAAACATGTCTGCAGAACATTTACCTATAAAGTGTATTTTATTTGTATTCCACACAATATCTGCACATAGTACATTATACCATAGCTTATTATAGAATAGTACATCAGAGTGACAGCTCAAGTGAGAGACTGAGATGGTTTGCACGTGTGCAGAGGATAGATTGGACAAAGGATGCTGAAGCTGCAAGGCAGGTCTAAAAGAGAAAGACCACAGAGAAAGTTCATGGAAGCCGAATATGCAGAGGATTGGCGTGACAGAGGAGGATGCTAGAGATTGGTTGCAATGGGGTTTAGATGATCCACTGTGGCGACCCCTAAAGAAAGCAACCAGAAGAAGAAAATTCATATTGACCCATGCAGGTCACTATGAGTTCTCTTCTTTAGACCTACAGAATGACTGCATATTTTACTTTTCTTTCATTGCAAAGACGTGCATTCTGAAAAGGTTCCTGATTAATGAACAGCCCTTCTAGAAAACAGATGACTAGCCTGAGAGGTTCTCTTGGATCTGTTTTGTGTCACTAGTGCATGGGTCATGCTAGCCACACAGCCCACAGAAGTGAGCTAACACAGCTTGTTACACACAGTGAGACTACACCAAAAGCCTGCTTTAAGGTAAATATTATTTTGAACTGTGAATCATTGGATAACCCCAAAAAAGATGGATGGATGGATATTCTAACACTGTGAAAAGTAACTAGCTGCCCTCTGAAGAACAAATAGTTCATGGTTTATTCCAGGTAACATGGTTACTAGCTAAAAAGAGCTTTTGCTGGTTTTAACACTGTAACTGCAATCAGTATTACAGCATTGCTTTTCTCAAAACCTGAATAAATTAAGCCAAAACCATCCACATCATTAGAGGTAACTAAGAGTGAGAGAGAGAATGAGTCTTTTTGGAATTTGAGTGCAGTGGCCTTTGCCTTAAAATACGACCATTTTCTATTAAACCCGCAGCTATGAATGCATACATTTATTGCAGGTAAGTGTAGCACAGATGGAGTAACCTGATTGCCATTTCCATGGTAACATCATGTGACTTTGCTGCAATCAGCGCTGCTTAGCTGTCACACAAAGCCATTTAGACAGTCAATTGAGGAGAGGCCTTGAGAGTAAGACGGCCAGAGAGCCAGTGCGACAGGGCCTTTTTTTTCTCCCCCTCAGTGGTGCCTTATAGGGCACACTGCTCAGACGTGCTCTCACACCAGAGGAACTCATCTTAAGCTCTTTAAACTAGCCAGTAATCCACCAATATGTGCAATGTGACATGAATCTTTTGGCTGGAAAGGAGGGCATGCTACTGCATCACATTCAGGTCACCTAATTCCTTGTCAGTGTTATCCATCCCACATCCATGTTATTATTCTTAACAATACTTGCCTTCAGATCAGGCACTTAAAGGGGAGTTATTGTATCATCTGGATTTACTTGAATGGCAGGAGAATTTGGATCAACATGCAACACAAGATACAACTGAAGAAATGTTTTTTATCATGACATATTTCTACAAGTTTTGGCCTCCATTGCATGATAAATACTTCAATGAAAATTAAGTTGATCCATTACCATTTAACCTGTGTGTGACTCGTTTTTACATATATAACATATATATTCAGAGCTGAGCACGGCATCTGAAAGGGTTGTGAACAGGAAATATGCGGATGCTGTATAACCAGCTCCTTGGTCACAAAATTAATTATGTAAGAACAGCACAGCACTTACCACAAAGCCTACAGTACAGTACGAATTAGAAAGTTCAGTGTTTTAGGTTGGCAGAATGAGGTGGTCCTGTCAGAGGACAGTCAGATTGTCACTTTAAAATATGAAAATCTGGGTGCTAAGCTTACAGGTTGAGTGGGTGACCACATGCCACAGGGCTAAATGCAGTGGCCTGGGCTGGATTCTGACCCAAGGCCCTTTGCTGCGAGCCATCCCGCTCTCTCTCTCCGGGCTTTCCTGTCTCCTCTTCACCGCACGATTTAATAAAGGCAAAAAGGCCACTGCAAGAAAAAAACAAACAAAAACAACAAAAAGCAAGCCAATCCCTATAGACTCATGTGGAGGTGGGATGATTTTTTTAACACACCCTTTCAGGGTTTAAACTTAAGGGTGTGGCCACTTTGACCAACATCTGCATGCCAACACTGGTGGCTTCCAGCCACTGAACTAGATTGCTCGACCTTGTTTTTTTCCTTGTTTGTTTGTTTGTTTTTACATCAAGAAATTAACTTTTAGCCAAAAGTTATTTGAATAATGCATCTACTTTACTTCAACCTCTGTGTTTATCATAAGAATATTTAATTAATAATCTTGAGCTTACTGAAATTTTATGTAATGTAATTTTACAGTTTATTTTTTTAATAATGACATTTTCAAAAGTTGTTATTTTTCCTTTGGTTGCCCACAGATGGTTGCTGTTCTATTGCCAGTTATAAAACATATATATATATATATATATATACACACAACAAAATGAAATGTCTTAATCTGGAAAGCTAAGAATAAAACTGTACATTGTCAAAGATGATCCTGCTAATTTTACATTAAAATGTTTATTCTAGAGAGGGTTAAAATAATGCATTATGTAATAGAGTGTAACAGCATATTTTTCAATGTAAAAAACAGCTATGTGTGTGTGTGGGGGGGGGGATCTGCTAAAGCATCCTTTGGTGGTTACACAAGACAAATAAATAAAGTCACACTGGCTTTGTCCTTTAGCATGCAAAATAAAAAGAATGTGAAGTATATAAATTGTTTATTTATGCTTAAATGCTGGGAATTGGCATGAGTTCCTTCTTGCAGGTGCACCATTTTTTTTGAGAAGCTTAATATATAAATAAATCAATCTCAAACCCAATTGGGGTGATTGTTAAGACATCAACTTTAATTTCTTATCCTTCAGTCTGCAGTTTACAAATCCTTCCTTGATTTCCTTAGATGCAGCTTGAAGATGAACACGATTCTTTCTCTGCAAATCCACTCTCATGGCTGCCTTCCCCGCAGGTTTCTTTTCAGCAACAGGTTAGCCACAAGGGCAGCTTAAGCCTTCTCCCCTCCCCAATCATCCAGTAACACCAGCAGGCTGTATAGAACCCATGTTGGGTTTTGCCTGTTGAATGGTGGCTTATGGCAGCTAAAGACCTCTAGAGGGGGAATCCTGAGGGGATTACGCTCACGTTCTCCATGAAGTGGGAAATCAAAACACGTCTTGGGCGTCTGGTGGTGATCTAAAACATTCAGCAGCCCCCCACATGCACACACACACCTAAACCCATCACAAACACACACACACATCTACACTCGTTCGTCAACATGCACAGTTACACAATCTCACAGACACATGCATACACAAATGAACTTTAGGGATATTGGATGCTCCTGTCCCTTTTAGCCATTATCACCCAGGGTTTTTGATACCCGCCTATAAACATCTAACAAGGGCCAACTCCACTCTGAGAGGATTAGTGTAAGTCGGACTGATAATGAAGTCATGGACTGAGTAGCTCTTGGGAGGATTTTATAGAAAAGACACCTGAATTACTTTGTCGTTTCCTTTTTTTCACATCCTTTATTTTCTAGGGTGAGAACATTAAGAACAGTGTGAATTTTGCAACGCATGTCACCCCGCCCCCATGTCTCCAAGCAGGGAACCCCAACATTTCTACCATCCATTAAAAAACTGCTTAGCCTACTCTCATCAGCAGCGGAACACATCATCATGGCATTAAGCTGCTGTAAGGCCCGCATCTTCTTTCACCGCAAGAGTTCGTCTGGGATTACGCAGACTATCAGCATTCTCCTGCATAAATAGATTAAAACCTAGGCTGTGCCATGGTGAATTGTCAAGTGTCATCATGAATCTCTAAATTATCACAGAAATACTGTGAGTTATATCTTCATTTCCTCTTCAATTCTTCTAGTGGCTCTGTGAGGAGTGCAAGGTTATATGTAAATTTGCATACATAAATTTTATGTGGAGTAACTGCAAAATAATTTCTTAAATGAGGAGAAATATTATTACTATATCAAGAATATAATTACATTGTTGTAATATGCAAAATCTGAAAAGTAGCTGTGATTTATGAGCATTGTTTTGTTTTAACAGATTTTACTATAGTTTTCCTGATCTGGTGGCACCGTCATCAAAGTTCATTATAATTTGTTTGTTTAAACAAATTATATTTTACACCAAAAAACACAGGCATATATAAACGTTGTTCAAAATGCACTAACACAATTTTTCATTCCTTCAGTGAAACTTTGGCCTTCACCTATCAATGGATTAAATAGAGCAACATTGTTATTATTTTTATTGCATTGTATTGCTGAGCCCGTGATGCAGACTTTTCAATACAGTCATGGTAAAAACAAAGTACTCCCTCTTACAGTCAAAAGGTTTTGCATATCGGGAGATAAAAAAAATAATCTCATCCTCATTAGGTCTTGAAGTTAGGTGAATACAACTTCAGATAAATTTAAAGTCCATCATTCTACAGTTAGAAAAAAAATATTTACAAGTGGAAAACACTGACAATCTTCCCAGGAGTGGACGTCCCAGCAAATTCCCCCTAAGATCAGTCTGTGCAATGGTCAGAAAAACAGCAAAAGTTCATGACAGTACAATTAGAGAAAGACTGAACAAGTATGGATTGTTTGGGAGGGTTGCCAGGAGACAGCTTCTTCTCTCTAAAAAAAACATGGCAGCACAGCTTAGGCTTGCAAAATTGCATCTGAATAAACTGGAAATGCCTAGCCTTAATGCACAGCACCATGATCTATAAAACCAAAACACAGCAAACAGTTAATCACAGTGGTGGGGAGGTGATGATTTGGATTTGTTTTACACCCACAGAACCTGGGCACTGTGCTAGTCATTGAGTCGACCATGAACTTCTCTGTATACCAAAGTATTCTAGGATCAACCGTGAGGACATCTGTCTCACAGCTAAAGCTTGGCTGAAACTGGGTCATACAACAGGACGATGATCCCAAGCGCAGCAGCAAATCTCCAACAGAACGGCTGAAAAACAAAAGGTTCAAGGTTCTGCAGTGACTCAAAGTCCAGACCTCAACCTGATTGAAATATTGTGGTGGCACCTGAACAGAGCTGTGCATAAATTAATTCCCGGAAACCTCAATGAACTGCAGTTACATTGCAAAGAAGAGTGGGCCAAAATTCCTCCAGAAAGACCTGCGAGATGCAGATACAGAAAGTGATTACCTCAGGTCATTGCTCCTAAAGGCGGTTCTACGCTACTGAATCACGGGGTGTACTTAGTTATTCACAGAACTGCTTATGCAATTTGGGTTAGTTTTTGTTAAATAATTAATGACATGGTTGTATTTACTTATTTCTAAGATCTGGTAAGGACTAGATTATTTGTCATTATGGCCTGATGTGTAAAACCTTAGAATTGGCAGAGGGGGCGTTTTGTCTTTGCATGACTGTATATACTGTTCATCATGTCATGCCTGTTTTTGCTTCCTACTTAACAGCTTCTCCCATCTAATAAAGCAAATGACTTCACCTGTTTGAGAGCAATCTTGGGAAACCAGATATAAGCGCCTCTCTCCTTTTTCAGTTTGGGCTTGGTGAAAACTGTTGCTGTGCGGATCTCCCTTCTTTGTTATGTCCTGAATGAGCTGGGCATAACAATAGTCACACTATGCCATTAAATGTCATTTTACATTATGCCGTGCCATGCCACGTTAGATCATTTTATGTTAAACGATGTCTTGTCTGTGATTTGCACAGCATCAGAAGGAACATATTTATGCAGACAAGCTATTAAAAGCCAAACTACATACAGTAGAACGGCATTCAAGGACCTGTCCACCCACATCATCACATCATCAAAAGGAGGATTTTCAATCTTAGGAACTTATCTTTTAGCATTTACAATTGCAGTGAGTCATGCACAAACGCCCTTTCAACTTGCTGTGAGGGAACACAAGCATAAACAGCTGTTACTTGTGAAAAGAAGGTTACATTTTTGTTTGGCAAACATTTAGAAACAGCTCGCCCTTCATTCACGTTGGTCAGACAAGAAAGATTTTCTCGAAGTGTCGAGTCACAGTTCCAGTGAAACTGACCTGTAGCTTGTGCACAAAGAGCTTGGGGAGAAATGTAGGTCAAAAGCTAATTATGTGGTCTGGCAAGTGGGGCTTATATCAAGAAATTTCTCAAGGGCTACAACAGATCTGCCTGCACATGCTTGCTCAAGACACGTATCATGTGATCCATTAGGCTATTATTTGTTTAGGCACAAGACGCAGTCACACCTTCACCTCATGAACTTAATGGTCTTCATAAGCCAAAGTCCAAATGTCAGTGCCGGCTGTCATGATGCATTGTTGACTTAAATGAAAGGCAGAATTCAGCGGGTGCAATCATATTCGTCAAACCCATCCCTCGTGGAGGGTCCCACATTAGAGCAGCAATTTAGGGATCAGGGAGGGAGAGCCACCTGTTGAGAGACAGAGGGTAAAAAGAATCCGAAGGCCTTCCCAGCATGCCTGCATTCACAGCCAGGAAGTACAGTTTCGGGGCTTAATGTTGCATTCCACACGTTGCGTCTCACAAGAATGCTGCTCCCAAAGTGTGCGAGATTAATATTTAACGCAACATTGGCTGAAATTGTGGCTGCCCAGAGTCTGTGGTTTGCCGGGCTGTGTTTTCATAAGAGCTCTGCTGCCACCGGCAGCCGTCAGGCTCTCTTCATAACAAAGTCTCAAGTGACTGATGCACAGGTGACTGCATAGTTTTATGTTTTATAACAAGTATTATTTAAATTAATAGATTACTCTAAATTTGGCAAGTTAAAATGGACATATGCATTCAAATACGAATGCTATTCATATCTAAATATATTGTAATAATATTTCTCACATTTTAGTACCTTGCCAAAATCAATAGAAATACATCTGTATAGAAATATATCTGTATGAATTTAATTAGTTAATGAGCAGCTTCAATATACATACAATTATCCTGTGTAATTCTTTCCCCTGTCTTCTTATTATAACACATCGCTAAGGCTGTTTAAAACAGCTACTATAAGGTGCCATATACTTGAATTAGGAGCAACCTGGGCCCTTGTCAGATCCACATATTGCTATAGCAACAACAGCCTAGCCATTGAGATATGAACAATGTGGTGGGGCAAATAGAGCGGGCTGAGATTGGAAACACAGGAGAGATTGGAAACTTCAGCTATAATGAAGATGTATTGGATGCCGCCTCCGTTTCAGCTGCAGATCATTCAAACTGGGATTCTTTTGGCCTTGTCAGCATGGTGTGTTCCTCAAATTTAGAAGGAACTGAGCAAATTTGTGATCACTATCAATAGAACTATAAATGATAATTGTTATCGAGCTTCAGTTACAGCAATTTAGATGCAAATTATAAAAATGTAGCAATAAGAAAAAAAGCAATAAGACTACTCATCCGTTATTTTTTATGTATCACAATGATGCTGTCAATATAAAGTCAGTTGCATGCAGCAGATTTTTTTTTCAGGCATTTTGAAATCTGTATTTTGATGTGTTTATTGTCTGCATTACCTACTCTGCTTGATTGCTGCTCAATATTTATGAGTAACAAAACACATCAAGCGGTGCAGGAGGCAGTGCTAGCTGCACAATAAAAACATCCTGCTGTTATTAGTTTGATTCATTACTGCGTCATTTTAGTTCTACGTGCAAACGGCTCACCTGCAAATCAAATATGCGTGCTTTTCATCTGGTGCGCCGCGCTGTTTATGCATCTTGCTTTAGTATGAAATGCCCAGTTTTGGCTATAGAGATGTTCTCTTAAAAATAATGGGACAAGATTGTTCACCTGGCTGAATATAGTTTCTACATCCACAGGTTTGTGGATTTCATTCTGTCTTGATTTCTGATTGAGTTTTTCCTTTTTATTTATTTTTTGCTCCATTTTAAACAGGAGAAGGCAGACATCACCCAAAGTGGGCAACTGACACCAAATAAATATTTTAATCTGAACTAAGCTACGTAAAAAATATCATCTAAAAGAGCTGGAATATTAGCGGGGAATGAGTGGGGAAATGGTTTATAGTTAAAGAATGTGAAGAGTGTTAAGAAAGAAAAAAAAATGATGGTCAAATATAACTCCCTTGGAGCGATCATTGCACTGATTGGGTGACAAAGATGAAAAAGGCCTTTCAATATCTCAGACTAATGTTGTGCCTTTGCACAGACCGGCTGTTGCCCTGGGTGCGTGTGAAATGCTTGGCGTGGACAAAGTAAACCATGGCCGGTGCCCATGCTCCATTGTCCTCAAAGCCTCCTAAAGAGGTCTCTTCACAGGTCCAGCAAACACACTCTCCAGACTCTTGGCATATCTCTGAAGATCCTCCTTTTGTGTGAGGAAACACATTACTCTCTCAAGGAGAGTAACAGGGGAAACAAGGCAGCACTAGTGAAAAGGCTTAAGTATGTCACCCCCCACCCCTGTCAGACCGCCTCTCTTCCTTGCCAGATGATAATTGGGACTGAAACACTTTTTTGGTCGAAACCTAATTCAGTGAGTAAATTGCAACATGGGAAAAACATGAATGGGGCCCAAGCTGTGCAGTGACTCAGCCACAGAGACGCTAGAGTCGCTCTTTGTGGTGGTCTACAAAAGGGAAATGTTCTGTTAATCAGCATTGTTATATAAGTAAGTGTGCTGTCCTTTAAAACTTTGAGTGAATGCTCATGCCGAATGAAAAATATCGATACCGAAGGACATTGAGTTTGAGCACTGCATACAATCTATGAACAGCTTTACAACATGTTTCTACCTGCTTCATCTGTTTGCTTCTCAGCAGAAGCCTTTCTGCTTTAGTCCTTTGTTTTCTGTTTTAACAAGTACAACTGGATCAGTTGGTCATTTCTCACAGCAGTTTAAATCTTTGAAGTTGGCATGGAAAACAAACCACAATACTGACCTGACCAGCTTAGACTGATTTGTTTCCCTGTGCTTGTATGAAGAAAAAAAAAGCAAAGCAGATTAAAATTTAACAAGGAATGCCAAAAATGCCTCTCTGCGCAGATCAGTAAAGGTTTAAACTATGCTACATACAGACTGTGTTACTTCACAACACCAAAACACATGAAGGTGTATTAACTAACTAATGAACCTTGGAAAATGGCACTGTTAATTTACAAGTGGCTACATACTTTAGGTCACATTGAATGGGTAGATGCCAAGTAGCAGTTTTAACACAGTTAATTTTAGCAGTGGTTTGCAACTTAATATGTGTTTCCACATAAGTAAAAATGCAACTTGTGATATCCAAAGAGGCCAAGTTGAGATCCATAAGTCACAGGAAAAAAAATAAACAGTTAATTTTAAAGCTCCACCCACACATCAAAGGTAGTAAATGTGTATTGTTGGGGGTAATTCGGAAATTGGGTCACCACATACACATTACAATACTCTCAGCGCTGGCTGCAGCACGTGTATCAGAGTAGCCTCACAGCTGAGAAGATGAAATTTTCACAATAATATGATCACTGCTACTGTAAAATTTAACTGTAAAATTTTCACTCCCTAAATCATGATCATCATCAAAAAAAATAAATAAATAAATAAAAAAATACAAGGTCTCGCTTTGGTTTATATCTAAAGCCATAAATTCCAACTCCTTTGAACTCTTTTGCCATATCTCCAGTCAGAATAAAGTACTGCCATCAACCAAAATCTCTGCTGATGGTTTCCTTGCTTGATTATTGGTGAGAATGTGGGAGATTTTGTCAGATTGGTGTCATTTATTGTCACTAAAATGAGTGACGTTATGATTTTCTCCTGTTGAGAAATTATAAGCATCAGTGAACCTTTAGGGAAGGTTTGCTGCATCTACTCTTCCTCCTTGCATCAATCAAAGAACTGAAGGCTTTCAGTTTCCTGTGTGAAAAATACAATTCACTATTAACCTCAGCTCATACAAAACATGCCGCTTTTTGAACTGCTAAGCTAATAGCAATATGTCGTGTTTGCTAATTTAGGGCGATGGCACTGCATAACAGATGCTGAGCACAACTGTGCAAACAGCAGCTCTGCAGGAGCAACATCACCTGTTAACACAAACACAAAGAAACTGGAGTCTGCTTTGTTGGATGGATTTCAAAGTTACCTGTAAGTGAAAAATATAGTGTGCATGTGTGTGTCTGTCTGTGTGCGCGTGTGTGTGTGCGTGTGTGTGTGTGTGTGTACAGGGTGCCACTTTACAATAAAGCCCAAATAATACTATGCAGAGGAAATTATGAATGAACCTGCCTCTTTACATCCTGCAGTAGCTACTAACTGCTTAAAACCTTGGGCAAGTTCTGCTTATACCAGGAAATAGGTTGAAAATAAGAACAAGAATATACAAAAGTATAGCTTCAGGCAATCTGAAGTGATAATTTTCCAAATTGCTAGTCTCCTCTTTCTTGTGTCTCACCATGCAAGTTCAAATCCTTCACTCAGACAGACGACTCTCTCATTATCTCTCTCTATAGATATGATGTGAACAGGTAAACAGTCGCTCTACAGGACTGAGCTGAATTTAGACCCAAACTATGGTTTACTATAAAAGGAGCACACGTGAAGACACACTAGAGTGATACCTGTAGCTCATAAGAATACATTAGACAACATTATGTCCTCTTTACGTTTGTAACTCTAACGTACTTTAGCAAAACGCAGTGTTATTGCTACTCCAGGATCCTGGGAATGCACTTTGATTTGTGTATTCTGTATACGCACCACCCGCAATCAGCAGCAAACCCAGGGACATAAAGGATGATAATCTCCTTGGAATTCCACTGCATTTTCTTGCAGAGATGAGGGGAGTGCTGGACAGTGGGGTTAAAGGGTCAACGGGACCAGTTTGCTGAGGCCCATCTGTCGGCCCCTGCTCTGTTTACGTACCATCTCAGGAGTGAAAGGCAAGCTTCTCAAGAGCTATCCTGTTCTCATAACATCTCAGTGCTTCATATTGGTGGAGGAGATTCAGAGGGGAGCTTGTGGTGGTCTGCGCCCAATGACCAATGTTCCCCCCTCCTATTCATCGTCTGCTCGTCCGATGAGACCTGCAGACAAAACTTAATAAGCAATAGAAAAGGGTTTGACTCAAGAGGGCCTTCTGCTTTCGGCTTTGAAGCTGCAGATTTGAAGACATTTTTTTCTTTTTTTTAGCAGATGAAGGTTTGAAATACATGAAAGCATGAAAGGCTCTCTTTATAAAAGGTTATTTTGAGAAATTTGCTGTCAAAACACACACATTTATAGACTTTAAGGAACACACTGGGCTAGTTGTCCAGAGAAACATACAACAGATATAAAAATAAGGATAAAACAACTGACAATATGTGTTTAGCATAAATTCCAGGAAGCTGAGTGTGCTGTCTACATTTAGTTTTTTTTGTTTTTTTATCTGGTTGGTGGGGTTTTTGCCCTTTTCAATGTTGTAATTGCACCAATGCCATCAGACCTGGATTGACGCTGCAAAACAAAAAGTGTCTGGCCCAAATACAGATCAGGGTTTTCATTAGATTCTCATCAGCTTGTTTTTCAGCATGCTTCTGTTTTCTTTTGGCTCCTATCAAAGTAAATCTCTGTTCGTGTTCAACCTTCCTTCTAAAATGACACATTTCCATCTGGAGGCTTGCCCAGTGTTAAAAAAAACTCTAAGTAAATGTTTCATACCTGCCATTTTGAACCGTTTCATTCACAAAATCTATGATTATACATTTTAATAACACCGTGCCGCTCGATGAGAGAAAGTATGGCTGCCTGCATATCAAATGGTGATGTATACAAAATGAGATGGTTATCCCAACCATTTGAAACTATGATACTGTATTTAGAGTGCATTTTGCCTTAACTTGTAAAAATTACAGCCCTGGCTATGTATTTAAGAAGAGCTGACTACAGTCGGAAGGCAATATATGAAGCCCATGACCACATTAAAAAGCACTTTAATATCTGACTTCAAAGTGGCAAAGTAAGAGCACCAGGAGCAAGCACTGACAACAAAAACAATCATTTCACACATCATTATAAAT
This sequence comes from Bujurquina vittata, assembly GCA_015106715.1. NCBI lineage: Eukaryota > Metazoa > Chordata > Actinopteri > Cichliformes > Cichlidae > Bujurquina > Bujurquina vittata. Next base: position 17,585 of record VUQK01018633.1, on the reverse strand, counting down.
ATTAGTTAAAATTCAAGTCTGCTTTTAGCTGGATTTTCTTTTTTAATGTTTACTTCATAAGAATGTTGGTTGGTGAATGAATCAGATGAGTTTCACATTCTTAATAAAAATAGTAGGAAAAAAAAAGATTAAATGCAAAGGAACGCAAAAGCGGGAATCCTTCTTGTTAACTTAGCTCAGCAGAAAGGCAGTAAACGGGAAAGAAAAACCTCTCCTCCCCATTTTAACTAAAGAGCACCGTCAGAGCAACATGTTTGTTTAGCTGTTTATTAACAGTATTCATCTGGGGCTGTAGCCTCCTGAAAAAACAAACTACAACAGCAGATTTGTGTTTTCACACCTTATTTTTTATGAATACAGTCAAAGGAAACCAAACATGGCATAGTAATTAAAGAGAAGTCTTGCTTATGCTCTGTTGGCATGGACAGCTGAAGACACCATGGCCAAATAGCCATTCCCATTATGTTTTTTCTAAGTCCACTTAAAGTCCACCTGCACTTCTGCAAGTCCATGTGATCACAAAAAATATGCAGACAGTATAAAAGGTGGCCACAGCTACACTGATGTCATTCACTGGTTTCTGAAGTCCTGTTTCGAAGCCTCGAAATGTGTGTTTCTATTGCTGCCATCTTGATTTCAACAAAACAGGAAGGGTGGGTTTAACTATGAAACTGCACGCTCATTGGCTAAGGACTTACCAATCACAAGTCCTTAGCCAATGAGGATACCCTGGATAATCCTCCTTTTAGAAACATAGTATGACCGAGATTTCAATATGATCCAAAGCAAGTGACTGAGCTCATAAACTCAGCAGTAAAGTATTTACAGAGGTCAAGTCAGAAGGCTGTTTTCCCATAGACTTCTATAGGATTAGAATTCTTTTTGCAACCACAGATATCGCCATCTGGTGGCCTTCAGATAGAATGCATGTTTAAGGCTCTTCTGCATTGGGCTCACTGTCTGATGAAGCCTCTTGGACCGAAGCAGACCCTAATGAAGTATACTATAGTATAATCAAGGCCTTAGTAGGAGCATTTCGTTGTATCCAGGCAAAGCCACACATTTCTCGTCCTCATGATAAGCTAAGCTACACTAATGCCAGGTGCAGCTAAATGAGCAGTATTTTCTCCATACAGCAAAACTCCTGTCATATTTTGCTGTCTCCAAAGAACTCCAACCTCTATTATTTATTTGAATGCCATATTATGAGTTATAAATTTTATATTTCTAAACTTTTTTATGTGAGTGATGCAGGAAGCACAACTCTGGAGCCTTATGGTCTTTGTTTACAATTTTATAGATTATATACATTTATCTCTATCTTTATTAACTGTTTTCTGCATCTTGAATCTACCTCTGTGTATGAAACATTTTTTACAAATAAAAATGCCTCAACTTGTTTGTGTTAACGGGACTGCAGGAGGTGATTTTGCCCAGGAAGACTACAACATTCACAAAGTCCAGTATTTTCGAAAGGCTTATATGAGCCATACCACAAGTATGCAATATTACATTTTAACTGGAAAGAGGATGTAATTACAAAACAGCCCTGTGAGCAATGTTCATTACAATAATTGCATTAAGATTAAGTTGGCTCAGTTAAAAGATTCTGAGGTAAAATCACTCAAACACTTTACTGGCAGAAACCCTCAAAAAAGGAAACAATGAGGCTAAATCTTCAGAGATAACTTCACCCTGACTTGGAGTTGTGTAAACTGGGGAAATCCCTATTGTTGGAAGATGTACCAACAGGCCTTGAAAGTCCTAAAGGCAGCTACAGTGCAAGTCTTGGCTTTATGAGTAACAGCCTGAGGAGCTCAGACAAAATATTAAAAAAAAAAAAAAAATCAAACAGGCAAAAAAAAAAAAAAATTAAAAAAAAAAGGGAAAAAAAGAAAAAGAGCA
>VUQK01018633.1:0-15660 GCA_015106715.1 Bujurquina vittata | reverse complement strand
AAAAAAAAAAAAAAAAAAAAAAAACTCACACAGGTGAGAAGAAGAACAAATTATGTCATTAGGGGCACATGTGAAAAAGCCCAATTATGTCCCCTTAATTTTAAGCCATTCAGTAAGTAGCCTGTATGAAATAATAATGGAGATTGTGACAAATAGGAACATCAAAGTACTTGTGAAACATTTAGACTTGCTTTGTGTAGCCAGACTGCGAGCATGCCTGAACACGTCTGCATGAACATTTAATAAATCTTACATTGCAGGAGGAAAACCCTTAACAGATTGATTAACTGCTGACAGCTTTATGACAAAATTACTATTGTTGCACTCGGAGCACTCATCATTAGTTAAATCAATGGTAAGACATCACCATTTATACTATACCGCACTTTATAGCGTCTCTGTCAGCCCTTTCATTTGGTCCAAGTCTATCACCAGTCCACAGCAATACAACACACGGGCTCTCGTAATAGACAGTAGTTATGACAGCACCTGTCAAGTGACACCAAATATCATTTGATATGCACTTTATATCTCTGAAAGGTTTAAACTAAGCTTGTAAAGGGCTTACACTGTATCATTTTTAAACAGTAATAGTTTACTTTAGGGAACTAAATTGATTTTGTGGCTTATTCTGATGTTTATAAAGAATATTTCATTTGTTTCATTTCTTTTTTTTAACCCCAGCGGATGCCCACATTAGCCAAACCAAAAGCCAATAACTGCAGTAGCTGAATTTAATTAGCAAAGAGTAATTTTTGCAGAACCGTCAGTCCATTTACACGCGTATTGCTTTTTTTTTTTAAGATATCATTAAACATTACTCAATTATGTTCTGGCTGACTAGTTTTAAAAATGTATTTTTGCAATTATTCTGGAACACAAAGAAAGAAGCAGTAGAATAGTTTCCATAATCTGCAAATATAGTTGGCATTTTACATCTTGGATGACTGAATTGGTGAAGTCAGGGTGTGGTTCAAATTTACAGGATTTCATGTTTTCTTGTTATCTGGTTGGCACATGTTTTTAAACCAGTGATGGGCAGGTTCTTTAAAGTTAAATAAATAAATATAAATTCGGTCATTAAAAGCTTTGACGCTAATCCAAAATGGTAATTATGCCCAAAATACCTAAAATACAATTTAATACTTTGCAGTGTTATAGGAGAATCTAGTAATACTTCTCAAACGTCTCTCTTTTAGTCATTTCATTTATTGTTTATATATATGTATTTTTGAAAAAGGTAAGTGCAGCTTTAAAATGTTGCTTTTAAATATTCAGGACATTGTAAGATTCTTCGAGGGTGCAGTTTTTTCTTTTTTTTTTTGCTTTAAACCCGAAACTTAAGAACAAGTCGGCCTTAAGAAGGTGAATATCAACAGTCTTTGAGGCAGATTAAACAAAATGGCCATTGGAAAAACCCGCCAAACAATCCCAACTTGTCTGAGTGAAATGATCAGGCTAAATCACATTTGTTTGGCTAAAGCAGCTTAAAAGACGCATGCATCGCCAAGAGTGTAATAACACAGTGACTGTAGAGGGGCTTTAGAAATACCAGAAGTCTGACAACATAACAAACAGTTGGGTCCAATGTCCTCATTCTGTCTGTGTTTATGGTTACTGTTCATTCATATCAATCTGAAGTTTACATTAAAGAGTTCAACAGAAACCGTCACGTACTGTTGGTGTTGCCACTGTTATTGTAATCCGCACTTGTTGTTTCTAGATCCCACCTGTACATCAGAGCAGATCTCAGAAATATCAAAACTATGAGGTATGGTCTTCTGAACTGAAAAGAAGCTGGGTTCCCAGATGATAACTCAGAAGCAGGTAACTCAAGAGAATGTACGCTGTTTTCTCAGATGAGTTGGATAAATATTTTGCACCCTTATTTCTGCCTTTTTGCCAGTGTTTTCTGATTTTTGGCCGCATATTCGCTGCACTCGCTGCGACTCTGAATCTCAATGGATGGGTATCCCTTTCCTTTCAAGACGGTGCAATCTAATATGCCCTCAGCCCCTTCCTTCAGCAGCAGCCGCAGAGTTCCAGCAGTTAGTAACTTCATCTCATTCGCATCATCTTCCACAAAAGGTGTGTCTGTTTACAAAACCCCAGCAAATGTGACACTTACAATGTCGGCAGGTACAAAGCTCTCGGCCGAGTGATCTGGGACTGGCAATGAAAGATGAAAGCTTGGACTGAGATTGCTGCTGTGAAGCACGTGTCTGGATGATGCTCTCATCAGCCTTCAGACAGACAGGCAGGTGGACTGGGAAAGATGACCGGGACAGCAGAACAAGGGGGACTGGGGTTAATTCTTGGCCAAGGTTGGGCTAACCATTTGATACACTTTGATATGCACACTCCACCTGAGCCCAGACTGTGAGTGTGAGGGGTGATGAGCAGGGACTTGTCAGGCACTTTATGGGATGCGGCGTTTGTTTATTAATCACTAGGTTCTGTGATGTGTCTCTCATCACCCCAACAGGTATAATTAAGCTTTAAAGGGCATGGGAGGCTTGATGTGTCTGCAATTCATTTTGTTTTATCTCTATGTTCCTTTTGAAGTCACTGCTGCACGAATAAGATGTGAGTGTACAGTGCAGGGTGTGTGCACAGAGGTGAGTAAATCTCTGCATGGTCACACAGGTTCTTGATAAAGATTTAGTCTGTGGTTCCCATGTTGCATGACCTGAACTGTCTGCTTACACGCCAGCTTGTTTAGCCTGACACATCTTGTTTGGCCTCAGTGGATTCAGTCATTTCAGCGCTGACAGTTCAAAGGTTGTCAGTTTGTGATGGCCAGGTATTGCGGTGCTTGTATGACATCTTGGGTTCCCAGCGGGCAGCTGCAGCGGCCTGTTTTTCAGCACAAGTATGTGACAAATGTTGGGGGGAAAATAAACAAAAAGCCATCTAGCTGTGAGTGACATAGCCCTATTGACCGTATCAAAAGGTTAAGCAAATTGCAATGTACATCAGAGGAATGTTTGAATTTCACGAGCCCTTCTCCACTTCATCTCTCCTAAAAATTGATTTGTGTTGTCAAATGAGATACTTGGAGTGGGACATCATACAGGAATGTAAACAAGTTCGCACTACGCCTTTCTAGCCTTAATCTTCTGGCATTCACACAGCGCTTTGCCTTTTTAAAAAAAAAAAAATCTAGCAGCTAATAAAACTTAACAATGCTGTTCTTTTATTCCATGCAAAATCACTTATTTTAAATAGCCAGCCTGAGTCAGTGGAGTCTATCAAAACACCTTTAGTACTTGTAAGTAGTCCAAACCATCGTCCGTATTGTTTGATGTGCTTCTTCTTGAATCTCCTCCATGTGATTCCTTGTCAGGAGCAGGCAGAGGTGCAAAAAGATGAGAAGCTCAACTGTTTACTTTGGCAGTGGAGACCGAGCAGGCAAACAGCCAATAGCTTGTCACTCTTCCCACAGGATCCTCCCGTTGTGTCCCCACGCATGTGAGTGAATCAATGCAATCCATGCAGAAATGCTACCCGGCACCACACTTAACATGACGAAGCATGGGTCAGGGAAACATCTCAGGATTAGCTCCGCCTGGAGGCGCTTATGTAAATTAACAACAGTATATAAATTGTGTTCAAGTGCAATAAATGATCGTGTCCCTAAGAGAAAGCATATTTAGGGTGGAATGAATATCGCTAGCAGTGCGTTTTATTTCCCTTTTTATATCTCTTGCATCCTGAACTTTACCCAGGTTCTAACTTTCTAATCGCACAACAGTTTACAAGCTGTCCTTCAAAGGCTCCTGTTCACATTGTGTGCAATGGGAAATGCATTTAGGTGGTAGCAGTCAAAAATTTACAAGTTATTACTTCATTGTGCGCTGCAGGCATTGTAACTTCTCGTTAATAGAAGGAAATCGTGATTATAAACATACAGATTAGGAATCAGGTTTATGTTGTAACTAGCAACTTACTTTCAAATAGTACCATGAAACGGTCATAAATATACACACAACAAATGATCAGTGTATACTTCATGAGACAGATAATGGAAACAAAAACACCTGTGGCTGTGCCTACCTTTGGCACACTGCATGCAAATGAGTGCTGCTGCTTTACTTTCATGCCACACAAACATTACAAGAAACCAAGCGACAACATGTATGCTTTTGTTTGTTTAGTTTGGGGGGTGGGGGTTAGTGATTGAAATCAAGTTGTTTGGTGTTGTTTTACTCAAGCAAATGACTGAACATTGTGGTTGGAAAGCAAGGTGAGTGATACCACATGTGACATGTTGTAGGGTTGCTTTGCTAGGGTGTGTGTGTGTGTGTGTGTGTGTGTGCGCGCGCGTGTGTGTGCGCGCGCGTGTGTGTGCGTGTGTGTGTGTGTGGAGAGTAGAGGGTTGACATTTAATGAAGGGCCAGAAAGATGGGGAATTACGTTAGACAAAGGTAGATAGGCATACATACTTGATGTGATGTCATGTGAACAGCCTAATCCTCTAACCCATCAGGACACCTCTGTAACCATTAATTTTCTGTCAGTGACACAACGCTAAGGTAAACATGTTCTGTAATGTTTATATTTAGCAGACTCAGTGATTTCCTGACTTTGGTTTTGAACATTTATGTAGATTAAAAACTCCAGCCACATTTTTAGCATAGAGAGCATTTTTATTGCCAGACCAATGCATTTCAGCACTGGTCTCCTTCAGACACTTAAGTAAGTAGTTGTGGAAGTAGTGGCTAACACAGCTTTTTGGGGCTTGAACATTTCTCACCTGTGGCTGAGTTTTGACTTAAACAGTGAGGATCCATCCCTATGATGGGGCTGTTTCCTCCAGTACCTCTGATACATTGATGACGTCCATATGACTGATATGTGTGTAAGTTTATGTATTTCTATGATAATGCATTAATATATAAGGATGTGGTCATCATTATGCTTCTATATCCCACAGCAATAAATGCCATGAGACATATAATTTTTTTTCATACCATTTTAGCATAACATGCATCCGTTTGTATCTCTCAGTGTACAAAACTATTATTTGCAAAGATTGTAAATCAATTAGCCACACTGCCTTGTACAAATGAGATTTTATATTGTTTGCGTCAGTGTAATGACAGATTTGCCAGGTGCTATTATTTTCTTGGTGAGAGGTCCCAAGTCCGAATCCCAGACAAGCCCCCAAATTGTTAGATTCCTCAACATGCACTAGTGGATGAGGATTGAGAGTTTTAAAAGTGTCCAAGGATAATTCCCAAATAAAACTTTTTTTAAAGGCTTCACTTGAAGGGATAGCTAGGCCCATATGCCCATCAAAAATCTAATTCAAAAATTCTACAATAAATCCTCTAAGATGGAAAAAGTAAATTAGTTAAAATAAATAAAGATAAGAAAGCGATGTGAACTGGAGGAGCCAGGGATCGACCCACCAACCTTCTGATCGGTAGTTGGTCCGCTCTTCTACCTGAACCACAGCCACCCTCAAATAAGGAGACATAACACTGCCAGACCTGGCCCACTAGGGCTACCCAGTTTGTCTTCAAAGCTTTTGTACTCCAGTGTTAATTGCTGAGTGGAGTCTTCTTTGCATGGGCTCCACAGAAAGATGGGTGCACCTGAGTTGCTAGAAAGTGTAACACTGCACACAGCACTACTGCTTGTAACACTCAGACATCTTCTGTCTCATAAAAAAAGAAAATTTGCTTTTGTGGTTATCACAGATACACATGGGTAGAACATGTAATAGCTAGTATCTAAATTATTCATAAAAGCGATATGCAGATATTTCAATTCAATTTAATTTCATTTATTTACTATTTATTATTTAACATATACTTGGTGATGGTGGGAAGAAAAAGCTCCCTCCCAACAGGAAGAAACAGGAAGATATTTAAAACCAACTACATTGGCCAGCTACTTTTTTTAAAAAAAGGTGTGTCAGATAAACTAAGTATTTCTGGGGCTTTGTAGCTGTCCACAGCATTCATTAGTTTTCTGCCTAGGTGCAGCACTTTATTTTTATTTGCATAATGTGTAACAACAAGGTTCATCACACTTTTAAATCAAGCTAAATTTCGGCTTCAATTCAGTTTTATTTTTATTCACATCAACAGCCACCTCAAGGTGCTTTTTATTGGAAGATAAAGGGCATATTAGACAGAAAATCCCCAAAACATGACAGTCCCCTGTGACCAAGCACTTGGCGATAGTGGGATGGAAGAACTCCCTTTTACTCTGACATAATTTATTGCTCGTGTACTGAAGTTTGTGTCAAAGTGGCAAGTGGGTCACATATTTGCATTAGCACTTTACATATGACTGGGTAGCATTAGCAATTTATAGCCAACAGCCTGTATTGTTTATGTTTTGGGTTTTTTTTTATGAAAATTTCAAGGAACTACATCACTTTCTTTTTGTGTTTTGATTAGAGTGAAGATTTAACTCTTGACTTTGGGAACTGCTGCTTTATTTTATATGCTTGAAGCACTTTTTCTCACATCTATGGCCAATTTGGAATCCCATGCACATCTTTGAACTGTAGAAGGAAGCCTTGATACTCACTACACACAGGCACAGGGAGAACATTTAAACCTCTCACAAAAAGAGCCGACTACCCTGCTGTGAGGCGACACTGCTAACCACTGCACCAGCATGCCACCAAAATACATTTTTAAGTGCATATTGATGTCTTTCAGTTTGTGACTGCAGTGTATGTTCTGAACATATTTCATGTGAAAACATTTTATTTTTTAGAGTGTAAAGTCTAGTTCAGGAAAAAAGAGGTTCTTGAAAAATCGTATTCATTATGCCAATCAATAGTTTATTTCATTAACTGGCATTGACAATATTGCAAATTGTATGCATTGGCAGGTTTTATATATGGTTATTCCTGTTATGTTTCTACCTCTCATCACCTAAATATGGGTTCATTTGTAGTGGTATATGAAAGGTGGGAGGAGGAGACAACGGGGTCTTATGCAGACAGGGAAAGTCCCCAGTTATGTGGTAAATTTAGAGAGTGGTTGCGATATTTATTCTTATTGCCCAAAGAACTTGGCATTTATGAGACTTACCACAAACACATTCCCCGCAGCACAGGCAAACTTCAGGCTCATTGCAGCAGCTCAATCAGATGAAATTGCTGCTGATGATTTATGGTGGAGTTTGGAAGAAAGTCTCCAGTAGCTCAGCTTGTTTAATGCAGGTGCCCTTTCAAAAAAAATGAAACAAGTTAATTAGGTTTACAGTAGCTCCTCTTTTAGAAGGTTGATGCATATGTTTCAAAATTTCCACAGCTATGAAAAAAACACTCTTCAAGGAGTCCAGTCCAAGAAGTGTATAGTTTAATATAAAACTCATGTATCTACAGATGGATAAGTATTATATCAGACCCATTATATGTCAAGCTTTCAATCAATAATCCTTTTCTTAGCAGAAATCCTGGAATACACTGTGCCACTAAAACTCAACAAAGGTCATCTGAGTGTGCTCTGTGCTTAAAAGGTGTGATTTGACTCAACTGGATTTTCATTGTATGCAATCAGCATGGAGTCAAAATGTAAGGACTGAAGGGAATGTACAGAAGTTGCAATGCCTCTCACACACAGCAGGGGTGATGGGATTTTTAAGTGCCTTTGCAGGGAACAATTTATGGCCATTATGGTGGACTATTTCTAGCTATAGAGATGGATTAGGCTCAATTATTGTCCATTATGGAGAAAGACGGTCGCACAATCATGCGAGAAATTGCTGGTTCTGGCTACAGTACATTACAGAGAAATTATCTCTTGAGCCTAAACTAAAATCAGTTTTTTTTGTGACTGATTCATGTCATTTTCCCTGATGTTTTTTTGCTTGTGATCTTCTAATAAATAACCATACTTGTGGCCTATTACAAAATATTGCACATTGTCTTTTTTTTTCTTTTCTATTTCTGATTATGCAGGCCTAAGGGATGTTTTGTTACCCACATTTTTGTAAATATACACTCACTGGCCACTTTGTTAGGTGCACCTTGCTAGTAATGGGTTAGACTCCCTTCTGATTTTGGTCCATGTTTACATGATAGCATCACACAGTTGCTGCAGATTTGTCAGATGCACATCACTTATGACGTTCCACCACATCCCAAAGGTTCGCCACTGGATTGCGATATGGTGTCTGTAGAGGCTGTTTGATTACAGTGAACTCACTGTTATGTTCAAGACACCAGTTTTAGATGATCTGAGCTTTGTGACATGGTGCATTATCCTGCTGGAAGCAGCCATCAGAAGATGGGTGCACTGTGGTCATAAAGGGATGGACATGCTCTTTTGACCACCTGTAATTAAATGTAGCCAACAAAATGATACTTCCATGGTCAATGAACTTATTTTCAGCTAACTACCTTTTGTTGGATTACATTTAAAGAAAAAACTACCAGAGTCATATTAACAAATATAGACTTTAACCTGCTGTCTACAAAATAAATTAATGTTTTCATTGGTCTATCGCTGTCTGTTTTTAAGAGGGTATATTTTTAATATAACTCCGCCAATATCATTATTGCAGTTATCTAATGCTTTTTCCATACTCTCTGGTCCTGACCCACACAGTAAACTTTATTCAATAAGCAAACCCTTTGCAGCTGCCCCCCTGCTTTCAATATGTTTATGTCTAAATAATGGAGAAGAATCGGGAAATAGCGGGTGAGTTCCTATTATTCCTGGCATCAGAACGCTGCAGTGGCTGTCGTCTTGCCAGAGCTCAGGCTGGCAGTCAGCACAAACTGGAGGTAATTGAGAGAAGTCCCTGCCAGTTGAATTGGGGGTGGGGGTGGGGGGTCTGAATGCCACCGTACCCTCTAGCAGATATTAATCAAAATCCCCGATCAATAACTTCTCAAGTGCTAATAAGCACTGGCACATTTCATGATATGTGAGCCCCTTCATCTTTTCAACTACCGGGAGATTTATAGGAAATCCATTGTTAGGTCCAAAGTATGAGGTAATGTAGCACTTAGTAAATGAAGTAAAACCCAAAGCCTGGGGTGATTTGTATTTCATTTACAAAGAACATGTCTAATCATTAGGAGCTCCATCTCTCTGAAAAGCAACCAAACGGCCGTAATGATGGCTGTGTTCTGTTATGGCTTACTTACTCAGCAATGTCACAGGAGATAGCAGCAAACAGTAGAGCCTCACTGCCCTCCACTCATGGCTGGTTCGCTCCAAAAGAGCCATGGGGGACTCCTATGCACCATGGAGTGATTAAAGTCATGTTAGGGAAGCATTATGGGTCAAGTCATAAAGTAATTTGATTTCTGTCCCCTACACTGTCTCCTATCAAAGTGATTGGTCTCCTGGTCATCTCACTGGCTGACATAATTGTTAATTAACCATTATGGGCTGCCCTCTCTCATCTATATCTCACAGCAATTACTCATTTGACAACAAAGCAGTATATCATAGTGCATGATGTTTGGACGCAGACCAGTTTTATGAGCACAAACTGACTTAATATTGTAAAAGTGTGTTTTTGCTCCACATGCATGGATTCTTATTTACCCAAATATTAATTAGCATGTGCACGAGCACTGCAGAGCTAACAGATTCATCATCCTTTTCAACCAGCGACGGGTGCAAATTTGGAAACTAGTGCCTCACACAGGTTTTGCCTTTTTTCACTTGCTTAAGTCATCAGCTCATTGCTCGTCAAGGTGAGCTGTCTTTTTTTTTTTAAATACCTCAGCTCAGGTAAAGAGGTCTGGGGGAAGAAAGTTAAATAAAAACCTCTTTAAAATGGTATTCATAAAGAAAAAGACAAACAGTGTCCTGTTGAAAATAAAAGCACACTCTGAAATCCATTCTGATGACAGTTGGAAGAATGCAGGCTTTATGGGGGACTTGAGCCCCATCTTTGCTGTATCTTTTAAGCGTGATTATTTACTTAAAACAACAAACCAAAGCTCCAAGTCTGGCATTGTGGACGACAGGCCTTTGATTGAGCTCTGAGCTTGAATTCTTAACTAATAAATTGTTCCATGCTTTTGTCTGGGGAATTAGCAGCAGTGGTCTACGTTTTTCTTGCCCTAATCTCAAGAATGCAGCAGCCTCTTGAGAAGCTCAGGGGTTTCCTCCTCTCCCAGAGCCAGTGTCTTCACTTTGTTTTCTTAGAGGACTCCCTGGATTGACAGGCCTCACCGTTAGCCCTCTCCTCGGCCATCTGTTTTCAACGATTGTGACTGAGCACATCAAAGTCAATCAAGGCTGCAAAGCATTTTAAAAGTCCCCCTCCCCTCGCCTTGCATGTGAGAAATAGAGCAAACTTTTCATCAGGCTCACAAAAAGAGAGACGGTTTGTACCGTGCGTGTTTGTGTGTATGGTTTTGAGTGTAAGGGTGACCTGGGAGGGATCCCTGAGCTCACGGGACAGGTATGAGCAGCTTATCTTTGTTCAGTGCCTACTCTGACGACAGCTCGGTGAGTCACCTAGACACACTCACCTAGACTAACCTCCTTTGGTCAGGTTCCAGCTAATGACAACTCCCTGACAATAAAATAATCATTAGTGAGATTGAGATGCACAGTTTTCAAAGAGAAGACTTGTATCTGCATGGTGATGGAAGGGCGATGATATAGCAGACTTTGTAAGCAGCGGTGGAGGAAGCATCCAAATATTTGCTTTAATTAAAAGGGCTTTTCAATAAATATTTCATTATAACCCCCATATTTCCCCCTTTGGAAAAACACATCCAGAATATTTGGTCATTTTGGAGGTCTATCAGCATTTCATAAATTACCATTATTTCATAACGCACTAATGTGTGGCCATGTTGTCATTGGTCAAGGCTGTACAATATTATGTTTTATACTGTAGGTAATTTGATGTATGATTTTGTTTTCTTTCTACTCTATTATTCTGGCAAATACCTAGTGACAATAGCTGACAAGTTAATGCTTGCTAAGAGAGCAAAAAGGAAGAAAAATGCCCTGAAAGGTACAAACTGAGGCAGACATGCAAACCAGTGCAAGCTGAAAGCAACATAGGATGTATATAAAAGATGGATGTAACCATCTTAAAGGCACCCCTTTCATTTGAAAAGTCCCCTTTAACAGGCTTAGATTTTAGCATTGGATGCTGCTTTTATATTCTTAAGCTACACTGTGTAGTGATTAACACGTTTGCCTTACATGGTCAGGAGCCACGATTTCTGGAGGTCTCTTCCTTTTAAAAAGGGAGTTCTTCCTCCTCGCCACTCTGACTAAGTGGTTTGTTATCATTGAAGTGCGTATCGTAGTAAACTGGTGCTATGTAAATAAAATTGAACTGAATTGAATCAGACTGTGTCTGATTACCGCAATAAAAATGCTCAAAAGACACCAGTCCCACAATCACAGATGAGATGTCAATAATAACTAATAACAGTAACTAGTTCCAGTTACAAATATACAGCATATAATATGCACTAATCTAAAAATTCACCCATTTAGAGTTGTTACTGTGCAACAGTTTTACCTGGATATAAATGTATTTATTTCATGGGGTTTTATGGACATCTTAGCATTGGGTTAATGGGGATTTGCTTGGTTTTGGACCCAGCCTAATGTGGCCATTTAAGAACCTGCAGTTTTTGGCACTTCCACTTGATATAATTTTTCAGCCCCTGAAGGTATTTCTCAGGAAGAATTATTATTATTGTTGTTGTAGATAATTTTATTCTTTAAGGAAACAAGAGAAGAAGGTTAAAGAGAGGGTGGGGAGAAATTTTTGGATTTGGTTTCGGTCGGTGTTTCAGAAGGTTATATAAGTTGCTCATTAGTTTTTTCAGTGGTTCAGGAGAGAACTTGTGAAGCCAATCTCTCTCTCTCACACACACACACACACACACACACACACACACACAAACACACAAATCACAAAAGTCTAAACTACAAATAATAAAGTTCTTGAGTAAATGTAAGCTGCTATCATTCCACTAAACATTGTGATAAAATAATTAATTTCATACTTCACAAAGCCTAAAACACAAATAGCTTTAGAGGTACTCGAGATATTGAAAGTATTACACTACTGTATAGACACACGACTAAAATCGTGTTTTTTTAGTTTAGAAACTCTCCTCAGCCAATCAGAGGTTGCGATAGGGCTGAGTCGTCGGGTTGCTCTGGTGAAGCGGAAGGCGGGGACTGGTAACCTGGTAACCACCGAAACACTGTTGATAGGATGGCATCGCGAAAGGTTTGATCATAATTTCAGCTCCTTTTCGCTGCACTTTATTAAATGATTTAATCAAAGCTTTTTAGCTCTGAAAATGCAGCTTTCTTCTTCTGCTCGGTTTGCTTCTTAGACTTTGACAGATTGTAATTGATGACAACTTGAAACTGGCGTCATTAGTTGAGAAAAAAAAAACAACTCTTGCGTGCCCCAAACGAGTCTATTCATACACACACACACATATATATGAATGTGTGTGTGATTTCATTCATGTGTAAAATGACAGACTGAACTCTTTTTTGATACTCATTATTATTTGCATTACTTAATTATCATTAAAGCATTGTCTATTTGGCCATGCAGTTTGTGCAACAGTGCATTTTTATTACTTTTTTTTAACTCATCCTGACTGACATAAATAAGTCTGCATTCAGTGCTTTGTCCAGCTATGCATTATTGGATGTAACTGCAGTAGTGCACATATTTTACAGAACTTAAAATCTAATGCAAGCAACAAATTGGTGATCACCTCAGCTGCTTTCCAAGACCACATAATGCGGAGTCTGCTGCATCCAGATTTCTCACTTTCTGACCCTTTCCGGAGGCGCAGTAGAAGCAAACATCCCCGACCGGGAGAAGAAGTGGAAGAGAGGGCTCTGCAAAGGACAGCTGGGCAAGAAGAGAGAGAATATGTGCTTGGTCCAGCTCTACCGCCTTTAACATTAGGTAGAACAAACACTGGGGATTTTAGTATGACTAGGATGTGAATTATAACTATTGTGACAAGGATTTTTTCTTTCTTTTTTAGCTCAGAAGCTGGGTTTGGTGGCCTCCCCTGGAGAGAGACTGACAGAGGACGAATGGACTCGGGTCAAGGCGAGGTCTGTTCAGCAGGAGGAATCGGCTCAGCCCTGTGCAATATGCAGGGAGGAGTTTCGCCTCCAGCCTCAGGTACTCCCCAACACAATAGCTACTCTTAATTCCTTGTGTGAGACCACCCCCCTTTCTTTTTTTTACAGTATTGTGTAAAAAAAAAAGAGGAAAAGGCAAGCTTGTGTTTCCCTATATACACCCACATGGACACACACACACACAGGGAAACACAAAGCATCCCCCGTGCCCCCTCTTTCTCCCCTGCAGTTCCTGTATGTTCTAATCTGTGTAGACAACTGTACAAATTTACCCATACTGCCTTGGAACTCAACTGTGACGTGATGATGTAGCAATCAGTGTGTTACTGTGAGGGTCATTCAGTCTTTTACACCTTTCCGATCCCCTTTTAAGATGCCAATCTCCTCAAGAATGCAGGACCAGAATAGATGGCTTCACAAAGAACAGTTGCCATAGATGCACGTGTAAATATTAGTTTGACTCAGGGGGAGGGGAAAAAAAGTTAATTAGAGCCTGCTAACAAGGGAAAGTGACAAGAGGGAATCTTTGTTGATTTGGCATTTTCTCGAAAGCCTTCATATTGTAACAATGCAACTGTGCCACAATCTTATGTTGCATTCCAGCATTAATGTGACACTTAAAAATGCTTACGACAGCAGCTGTTGTGAAGCGGTCAAGTGGACTGGAAGATTTGCTTCTCTGTGCAGCTGATAATATTTTGATACTTACCACAAATTGTTTGCAACATTGCACGAATAAAATAGCAAGAGCTCCTCTGCTTTCCAAATGCTTTCTTTCTTTTCTGTATCATGCGTCTGATGGCAAAGTGTAGCCTGAAGCTTTAGAGCGTAGAGAGAGATGTGAAATCGCTCTCTGGTCTAATGGCTTGTCGAGCTCCTGGAAATTGTACACTGCAGGGGGCCCTTTCATTGGTGATGGAGTGTGTTGGTCAGGCCAAAAACAATGGGAAATCAATATGCCTCCCCCTTGCCCTCTAGAGACATGAGTAAACTGGTTTGTGTGCCCAGCCCCATAGCTTCAGTGCTCTCCTTTCAGGCAATAAAGGAGTCCCTCTTACAGGTAGAACAAGGCTATAGTCTAGGTCCCAGTTGGCCCACAGGGGGTCATGCTGACTCCTTCTATCCTCTTGGTAAATAACGGTGAAAGCCAGATACAGACGATCACATATGTGCTTGAATACACATGGATTTAGCATGGCTTAAACCTCACAAACACACCATATGTGTTCAGGATGGAAGTAAGCTTTCCTTAAAACCAGTACACGTTCAGCATCCTTAAGGCTGGAGACACTCTGAACTGAATGTTTTAGAAGAAGCTTCTTGATTTATTTTTTTTTTTTTTCCATGTTTTCCCTCACTCTCCTTTTTAGGTGTTGCTATCCTGCTCTCACGTTTTCCACAGAGCGTGTCTGCAGGCCTTTGAGAGGTTTTCTGGACGGAAGCGCTGCCCGCTGTGCAGAAGGGAGCCGTATGAAACGCGTGTTATCCACGATGCAGCTCGCCTTTTCCGGCATCAGTGTGCCACCAGGTACAGGCAATAGGCTACTAATATTTTTTTAAATATGTCAGTGTTTCCATAATTGATAAGTGGAGACACTGACATCTGCAGTAATATATGTTTTTGGATACGTTGAGTAACACTCGCTGGAGTTTGGTTGAGGTGTTGCATGGGTCAAAAAAAAGATCTTCTCTTTCATACTAGGAAGCTAATGACTTTACAGAAAACTGGAAAATAGTATCTATGCTGCGTGTGTTGTTGTGTCTGTAGGATTCAAGCGTACTGGCGTGGCTACGTGGCTCGTAAATGGTACAGAACTATGAAGAAAACCATCTGCCCAAAAGACAAAAGGCTGAGACGCCAGTTTTTCGAAGCAAGGGTGAGATAAACTCTGCAGCGATGACTTCATGTGGATCACACCAAACAACCATAAGATCACATCGCAGGGCGTCAAGCCTCCATTTTTTATTTATTTGTTAAATTTAGCTTAACTCTGACAATCTTTAACTGTGCAGTCGGTCAAATAAGGGCTCTGACGACTATCACATCTTGAAGGTTCAAACGTGGGTTTCAGGGCTTCACTGACCCCAGTGCCAGAATACACACACGCACACACAGAGACACACACACACACACACAGCTTCACCTGCTCTCACCCTCTTGAGCTCCTTTGATCTTTTGTGAATCATACACTGTTTGTCCACTAATCTGGAGAGAGTTTTGTGTTTTAGTCAAACAGTCTGGACATTCCTGCGTCAACACCACTGCGCCATGTCTCGTGTGTGTGTGTTTGGGTCCGCTTTTTCTTCATCCATCTATATGTGTGTGTGTGTGTGTGTGTGTGTGTGTGCGTGTGTGCGTGTGTGTGTGTGTGTGTGTGCGTGCTGCGTGCGTGTGTGTGTGTTCAGTCCTGTTACTGGATAGGATGGAAGAGTGTGAAGTGGAGAAGAAGTTGAATACATGTTTGGATACTCAATGCGGTTTGTGATGTTTGGAAAGCTAAGGTGGTCTTGATAGAGGGATTTTTTTTTTTTTTTTTTTTTTACAAACGCCCAACCCCTGTTGTCTTGG
>VUQK01018626.1:14530-34107 GCA_015106715.1 Bujurquina vittata | reverse complement strand
TTAACGGCCAAAAGAAATGGTAATAAGAAAGAGCCAGGTCGGCTAAATCAAAAAAAAAAAAAAAAAGAATCAAAATCCTTGGGTGCACTGCATCAGATGACTGTGTAAAAATTATGCTTTTTGTTTTTAATGGTGGTAGGATAGATCTATACCTCCTGCAGCTCATTCCCCCCCCAATGGGATGATATTTATCTTCACTGATAGTTTTTATTGCGTGTGTTATTGCTACAGCTAAAAATGACTATTACACTATTTCCATTGTAGGATTTTAATATTTCACTTTATATCAACATATTGAATTTGCATTTCATTTTATTCTAGAGCAGGGCAAAACTGCTCCAGAGGAGAGGCCTGTGGAGGGAGGCTTGCAGCCAAGCCCTGAGCCATCTCCAGATGATCTCTATAGCCCCAATCCAGACCAGGCGGCCCCCCTGCTGCAGGCCCAGCAGAGGCCCCCATCTCGAGCCGAGAGAGAGGAGATCAGGTCTGAATCTGCTGGTGTGACCGAGAAAATTGATACTGAAATACTTGAAACTGCAGCTGCGAAAGAAGGGATAGACATTAAGAGCTCTTTGACGGAGACTGACAGAGACCAGTTGGAACAGGAAAGGACAGCAGAGCAGAACAGAATCGAGGAAAAAGACTCTGAGGATAAAGAGATCGCAGACATGGAAATAGCTGATGAAGGTTTGCCGCCATCCAAGGGAAGTGAAGATGAGAGCGAGGAGGAGAGTGAAGGTCACAAAGAGCCCTCAGATGCCAACAACAACTCACTGGAGACTCCACAGGAGGACCAGGAGCATGTCATCAATATCCCAGAATCTCCTGTACGGGTAGGCCTCGTAAAAGTAAGACGTGCTTAATCATTTTGAATTTGAAGGGCGTGATTATTATGATCATCATGGGTCCATCTGTCTCTGGTGTTGCCCGGTAGGCTGAGCCAGTGGAGGAAACATACTGTTCTGATGAGATTGAGGTGGTTCTGGTAGACAACTCTGGCCCCGGGCCCGTGCCAGCTCACTTAGACAAAAGTGACACAGTCAAGATCATCATCACTATGAGCTGTGACCCTCAGACTGCTGCTCAGTTGGAGGAGAGCGTCAAGCAGAGCCTTTTAGAGAATGCACAGGTCAGAATCAATTTTGTTTGTGTTTACATAGCTTTTTTAATGTTAAAATTATGTATTGCAGTATTGCATCATGATGACTTCATCATATGATCAAATGGAAGCATTCTAAATGTCACTGGCAGATTTATTTCCATTCAACTTCAGCAATATTTTCTATCTTTAGAACCCACGGGATCTCTCGTGGATGTTAAAATACATTTCTGATCAGCTGAAAAGAACTGTGATAACAGACAAACGTGTAGCAAGGCAGGAAAAACAGCTACCAACGCAAAAGAGGAAGTGACATCAATGGATAACATGGGTAAAAAACAACGGGTAAAAAAATTAATTGATGGAAAAACCTGGTCATTCACTATATTCAGGGAGTCAGCTGACCTCATTTGGGGGGAAATACCAATTCTGAACCTGGGCCTGACCAACTCCAGATCACAGGCTTGTATGGTAGGCACTGCGCATGATGATGGGTGCCTCTCTTCTTACCCTGATTTGCCCATCAGTCTGAATCAGGGTATATCTGGACTCATCAGACCACATGACCTATTTCCATTGTTCCACAGTCCCATCTTTATGCTCCCTAGCAAACTGAACCCTTTTTTTTCTCTGATTAGCCTCCCTGATAAGTGGTTTTCTTAATGCTCCACAGCTATTTAGTTCCAATCCCTCGAGTTCTCTTTGCATTGTGTGTGTGTGTGTGTGGAAAGGCTCTTACTTTCACTATTATACATGGTCCTGAGTGCTTCTGTTGATTTTTTACAAAGCAATTTCACCAAAAATTTAAGTGATCTCTGTGCATGATCACTGAAGATGTTTTTCTGACCACACATCTTCCTCGAAGATGATGGTTCACCACTGTCCTCCCAGGTTTTGATTATGTGTTGGACAGTTCTTAACCCAGTATTAGTAGTTGCAGTAATCGCCTTAGTGGTTTCCCTGCTTGATGAAGGCCACTAATTTGATGCTTCTGAAATGGTGCAACATTTAATGACAATGGGACATGTCTCCTGGGATGTTTAAGAAATAAGACGGTGCATACTGTGAGAACCATTTAGATTGCACTTTGATGTAAATATGGAAGTGTTGTGCAAAAAGGAATATGTAGCTAGGACCTTGATGGAACTGATTTATAAATCCTTAATAGGACCAATGATGCTCTTCACCACAAGCTGTTGTTTTGCTAATCTCACCGTGAGATATAAAACGCACACTGACATAGTGAAAAGATCACAGGAAAGAAATAGAGCTTAAAACAAGCTCCTTCAGTGCTCTCGGGTTCATGCTGCAGACTACCAAAGACAGGAGTAAGCAGTATAATTTGTTCCAAATGAAGTCAGACTATTATAAATTTTTTTTACAGGATCTATATGCTTTTTATGTGTTTATTTACTCTTTTATTTATTTTAAAATTGTGTAATGTCTTGTCTTTAGTATATTTTATATATATATTTGGCTGTGTATGTGTTTTTACTCTGCGTGTTCAGTTTCTCTGTGGTGCCGCTGGTGTGAATGTTTGTCAAATAATGGCCAGGTTTATGTCAGAGGTGTTGTTACATTCACTGGAAAGTACAGGCGACATGTCTCTGTGTGCCCTGCAAGGCTCAGAAAGATGCAGGAGAAAGTCACATCAAGATCCCCGTAATCACGTTCGACTCCCCTGAAGAGGAGAATCAGGAGCCGGAAGGGGGAGAGGAAGTGACTTGCTCGGAGGATGACCCCACCCCGAAACAGCAAATGACTGCAAGCCAAAGTGAAGAGTTTCACTTGTGCAGGGAAACCACCAGCTCGGAGTCGACCACACTTGATTGTCCAGATCCAGAGCAGAAATGTCTCGGTCTGCAAATCACCACTGACAGCACACCGAGCCCACAGCTGACAAATGATAACAGCTCTTCAGGTATTGATGTGCACTCCCACCCAGATGACACAGACCCTCTGGAACCAAACGTGGACTCAAAAGGGTTCCTGCGTCTTCCCCAAACTCTGGGCCGCTACGGACCTGGTGGGAGGACTCACATCCGAGGGCTGAGCATGGACAGCGGGAAAGATGCGGTTCTTCTTTCAGACCGCTCACACAACACAGTACGTTGGTAGTTTTTCCTTTTGTATTTCTGTGTCCATTTTGGGAATGATCACCCATAAACACACAAATATTTCTCACTTCCTATCAGAGTACCATGACCAGTTCCAAATCAGATCTGGAGGCAAAGGAGGGCCAGATTCCCAACGAATCAAACTTCTTGGAGTTTGTTTCCTTGTTGGGATCCCTGAGTACCAGAGGGGGAGGTGGCTGTACACAAGAAGAGGAGAAGCCAGAGTACAAAGAGGAAGGGGAAGCTACAGAGCAAGGTGAATATAGATAGATAGATAGATAGATAGATAGATAGATAGATAGATAGATAGATAGGGTTACATTTTAAAGGTAGAAAATGTTCATTTGATTTAAAAATGTTTCCATTTTCTTCATGCACAGAGAATCAAAGTGCACTTTCCAGACCAGATGAATCAGTATCTGAGACCAACACCGTCAACAAACCAGAGAGACCCAAACCACCCACCAGTCTGCCTACCAACACACTACAGGCTATACCGCCTCCACAGATCCCAATAGTCTCTCCTGACAGGTAAGCGTGACTTAAGCTTCACATGTTTCAGTAAGAATATTCAGCTGATTTCACACACACAAGCACATGTTTGTAGCACTTATATAATCTAATAGCATAAAGGATCTCCAGCTAATTCTGGTTCCTGTCTGCAGTCCACAGACAGACAGAGAAAAGGATCCAGATTATGATTCCCTTCCCTCACAAACATCTCAATCTGAGAGCTCCATGCTGCAGGTCATCTGCAGACCAGAGGCTACCAACAAAGAAGAGGCCTACACCTTTCATACTGTTCACCGTAAGCAGCTAGTCTTGTCTAGAGTGCCTTATCTTTCTGTCAGTTCTTAGAAATTTTAATGTATTTTGTGCAGGAGATAACTAAGCCGCATGTAGTCACAATCAAAAACCGTGTGCTGTTAATAAGCTCAGTCAGTATCTTGGGTGGTCTAATAATATTAGGATCTTCTTTGCAAGCACACTGTGTGTGTGTGGGAGGCATTTCCAGCAGCTGATAGCAGTTTGTAGATTACATGACATTTTCCTGGAATGGCTTCAAGATTTTCAGCCCTTCAGTCTCAGATGGCTGCAATGCTAAACAAATCCCGCACATCAGCTAATATTATCAAAACAGAACGTGTCTGACTAGTTCATTGTGTCTTTTTGTATCACCAGGGGACAGGCCTCGTAAGCTGTATGCAGAGAGAGCTCTCAACCTACCGCTAGGAGCAGAACTCATTACCGGCAACATGTGGTACTGATGTTATATCTTCAATTCACGCTCTTCATCATCCGTTCATTATTCCTACAACAAATTATCTCTAGTGGCCATTTTTCTCCCCATTTTTCTTTACCTGCATATTGTTTTGAGCTGCTTCCAAGAGCTTATCTTAACATCATCTTACCCTGGTGTTTATTTCCGGCCTAAACTATAATCTCTGGGTGTATAATAAGGTTTATTCCACATACTCACAGCCTCAACTGTGTTTGTTTGTGTCTTCAGTGACCTGCTATCAACTTCCTCCAACTCAGAGTGTCAGGACGCCTTGGTTGGTGGTCACAGTGACTGCCCTTTCCAGCGACGCATCATCCCTGCACACAGGCTTCGGCCACGAAGGACGCACCCTGAGATCTTCCAGGTGTCTGTCTCCTTTTTACATTTTTCATTACCAGTAGCATCTATGGTCTACTAGATCTGATATGAAAAGGTTAAGCACAAGCCAAAAGCACACTTTGTTTATATGGAAGCTTCTAAAAGATATATAGTGTTAGATGGTGTAAAGGTGATGTTTTCAACTAGCCTCATTAGACCCTTATGCAAATGAGTGTAATAATAACCAGCATCACAGATGTTTGCAAGCTGGGAGTTGTAGTGATGTCTTGAAATGTTGTGAAGAGAGTCAGTCAGCATGACGCTGCTAGCAAGCAAACACAAGACTCAGCAAGGTTTTTAAAAAAGAGGGTGGGGAGGTGGGTGGGGTCGTAAATGTTTAACGAGTAAGCAAAATGCAGTCAGTCATCTTTACTGATGTGAGCGTGTCAACAAATCTGCTTCATTCTTTTAAAAAAAAGCTGTTGAGTTTCTCTAAATAAGTGAAAAAAATAATCTAGGAATACATTTGTAATTTTTTTTTACAGATGCATAAAAATAAAAATAACTTACAGAAATTTTGAATGCTTGGAGTAAATCTTAATATAATATACAGGCACAGCTTAGAACCATGAAGATTCATGTCCATATCAATGATAATGATGTCACATTTACTAGCACCCACCTACCAACGGGCTAAAGTGACCCATTGTAGCATTAACAGGAATTGGTGAGTGTGTCCAAACTTTTGACTGGCACTGTATACACCTATAAGACCTTATAATTTCATGAGAATAGCATCCAATTTAGCCAATTTTGAATATACTGAATATCACCGAAAACAATGATCCAAACTGCCAAGTACAAGGTCATGTTTTGCTTGGGGATCAAATACTTATTTCACCCAATGGCATGCAAATCCATTGATATTCTCATTTTCCATTAAAATAAAACTACCATTTTTAGAAGTAAGGAATCTTACAACTTTAGCAGGAGATCAAATGATTATTGCCACATTGTACATTAGAATATTGCCCTTTTCAGTTTACATTTCTGCTTGTTAGTTCCTGAATAATCAACCAACTGCTAACCCCAAAACCCCTAAACCCCAGCCTGACAAAGTTGTGAATCCGTACACATTACATCTGGATCCAGACGAGTATGGATTAATGCCTGGATTAAATATTGAAGCTGAAACATAAAATGATTATGAATGAATCAGTGCTGCACCTCTTTGTGTGTGATCTGATTCATTAGAAAAACTGCATTTTGACTAATAGGGGATTACGTAGGTTTCTTTGAATGCATGTAGATCTAAGTTGCTTATGTCTGTGTGCCAGGAAGAGGACTCTTTGGATGACTCTTCAGAGACGTCCACTCAGGAGAAGCCGAGCAGGAAAATTTACTACAAACTCAAACTGTTTCCTGGGAAGTGGATCAACATCTTATATGACCGACTCACCCTGCTTGCCCTTTTGGACAGGTAACACACAAAACCTGCTGCAAGACTCTTCTGTTTACACTTTGAAAATAAAATGTGGTTTGGGTGCAAAATTTTACAGATGCGCTTTGATAGAATTCTGTGAAACTGAGTAAAACTGGTGCATTACTTTACATTAAACACCATGTCTTTAGTGTTAGCACGAATATCTCCTGTATCCTTCAGTATGCAGTGAAGAACATCTATTTAGCAGCAGGTCTCTTTGAGCAATAAGTTACTTTTTTTTGCACGGCGCCTTTCCTTATAAAATATTAGAGGCTCTGTTGTGACTTGTCTCTGCCGTTTGCATGTGCTGCTTTTTTTAAATGATAGAAACCAGGATGTTCTGGAGAATCTAGTTGCAGTCTTCATGGCCTTCCTGGTTTCCTTTCTGGGTTTTGTGCTTCTCAACCATGGGTGCTTCAAAGACTTTTGGATCTTCCAGTTCTGCCTGGTCATCGCCAGCTGCCACTATTCATTACTGAAGGTATAGCAAATTACAAACTGTCTTTAAGGTAATAAATTGCATATTGGTTTATAGTAGTCTGGAGCTATTATTTACTCAATCCTAAGTGGCTGAATGAACATACTGTGAACTTGAACATTTAGCAGTTAAATCACACTGTCAGGGGAAAACCCAACACCACCTCAGCCACTTCATTAAAAAGTTCAGCTTGTGCTGACTTTAAGGAATAACATATTAGGTCAAAATGCGAGCCATGGGGACCAAATATAGACAAAAAGTAAAACTGACTTCAGTCCTGCCAGTTCCTGTTTGCACCCACTCACTTCCTCTCTGTTGAAATGGAGCAAAGTTACACGCTAATTTAGTCTGCCTACTGCTTTTTAGACACGCACCAACCATCAGATCAGAAACCAAACATACCGTTACAATTTGGGAATCCATTTAAGCTGCAAATTGGCCATTTTTCCTTTCAACATGTTACTGCCACTGCTACCCTGACAGCTTTAGAACTTGAACTAAAACAACCACAGCTGACTCAAAGTGCTGTATATTAAAACATACAAAAAAAAAGGAACTCTTTTGAGTTTAAAAACACACAGTGTAATTCTAGGTCTTATTGGGTTCGAAAGCCAAGGAAAAAAGAACTTTAAAAGTGGACGGTGATCCCGGGAGCTATGTTGTCTGGGGCAATTTGTTTCAGGTGGGGTCTCCCAATGCAAATTGGTCCTGGGTGATGGGCCAGTCTAAGTGTGATTCATAAAAACTCTATGGAAAAAAAAAAATAACAGTGAACTGTGTTACCCTGCCATTGAGGATACTGGGGCCCCACCCTGAATCCAGGCCCAGTGCAGGAGCTCATCAGTGAGCGTCTGGTAGTCTCCCCCTGGGAAAGCTAGATGAGGTGGCCGGGGAAGAGATAACAGCTCAGATAAGCAACAGAAAATGGATGGATGGATGTTATCTGACCAAAGTTGGTATTGTCGTTGCTGTTTTCAATATACTGCTTTTCATGGGTTTGTTTTGCAGAGTGTTCAACCAGATGCAGCTTCACCAACGCATGTAAGTTTATTACTTTGTAAGTAGAAAAAAATCCTGAAAAAAATTATATTAGGTCACGTGATAATTACCAACAATCTGGAAACACGTGCATCCATGTTGTCTGTGCGTGCAACTGCTCTTCCTCTTCACTGTCGCAGTCTGACAAAACAGTTCCTTTTTCCATATGAATAATTTTGCTGTGTTTCGACTGATGAACCTACAGCGTTACTGCAGAGGATCTGAACTATTTGACACTGTGAGAGTTGCCATGTTACTGTGAAAACACAGGAAAATGTAAGAAATATAGGAATACAACTTAGCATGACTGCTGCTAGCAGTGTTTAGGTGTAAGTGTTATTTTGCTGTGATGGAAATCAGGGTGACTCTTTTCATGTGGCATCCTTCTGCGTCTCCAGGGTCACAACCAACTGGTGGCCTACAGCCGAGCGGCCTACTTCTGCATTTTCTGTGCTCTGATCTGGCTGCTGGAGCAGCTGCTAAGGAGGAAGGACCTGCCCATCTCTACCCTGTATGGCGTCACCATCGTCTGTTATGATGTATTGCGCTTCTTACGAGACCTCCTAGTGGGTAGGGATAAAAAACAGGAGAAAACATGCAGTACTTCCTGCAGTTGCTTTTACACAGCACAGCTTTATATTTTTATTCTTTATGCTACTTTTTATTTTATATGAATATTTTTTTTCCTTGACAAATACTCAGAAATGTCTTGTTTTGTGCATTAAACAGGCTTTACCTACTGCTTCCCAGTCACCTTCTTGGTGGGCCTTTTCCCTCAGATCAACACCTTCACCATCTACCTGCTGGAGCAGATTGACATGCACGTTTTTGGAGGAACAGGTTTCTAACATCTTGATTTCAGCATTGCCTGGGTCCATTAATCCAGATCCTAGAAATATTTATACTATAAACTGAACAGTTTTAAGGGCCTTTGAGTAAATCTCCTGAGCTTAGTTTGCTGGTGTTTAGAAGTGCTGGATGTATTTTTAACCTCTCTGATTTGTGTCCCCCAGCTGCTACCAGTCTTATTTCTGCGATCTACAGTATCTTACGCAGTCTGATTGCTTTGTCTCTGCTTTACGGCTTCTGTTTCGGTGCGCTCAAGGTAGGAAACAAAACAGAGGAAGAGCACTTACAGGATGTAAATTTTGTTATCATCTAGCCCCCTTGGTTAAAAGAGTAGACAGAACCATGTAGTTCAGGTACAGAAATATTTACTGATGGAACTAAAATGAGGTTCAATTTGCATTTGCTTACAGGAGCCATGGGATGAGCAGCACACACCAGCCCTGTTCTCTGGTTTCTGTGGCCTTTTAGTGGTGCTCTCCTATCATCTCAGCCGACAGAGCAGCGACCCCTCTGTACTTCTGTAAGTATCACGGTGTGTTTGTGTGTACGCATGTGCAATGTCTGCATGCAAACATCCTCTTGTGCTTAAAAAAAAGATGATTGAAAAATGCTGATACTGCTTATACAATAAAAAAAAACACTCAAACTTCACTTTGATTCTGCAGAAGTTTTATTTCAAGCTGTTAAAAATAAATAAATTCTGTTATTATTATCTGCCCATTATTATTGGTCATTACTAATCTCCCGATCTGCCCATGTAAAATACTTGTTTACAGATCTCTGATCAAGGCAAAGATAATGCCTGCGCTTGTGGAGAGTGACGAAGAGGAAGAGGATGATACGAACATAAAAGATCCTCTGCCTGAGAAACTGCAGAATTCCATGGTAACAATATTTACCGTCATATTAGTGAAGGATGGTTAGGCTCAGGTTATTACAGCACAGCCTCACAGCATTGTCAATACTTATTAACTCTGAATTTAAACTGAATTTATACTACGTGAGAAGGCAGACTGCATAAATGTGAAAATAATGAATCAGCGTTTGCTGCCGATCACCGCGTGTGTGATTAAAGAGAATTATGCATCAGAGAACGCAAACCTCCCATCGCCTTTTACAGTATTAATGGAGATTGTAAAGCTCTTAACTCTTCCCATGCTGCCGCGCCTTTGAGCTGCACAAACTGACGGCTCAGCGCAGATAGTCAGAAATAATCACACACCTAAATGAGCCAGATACGCGTTTTCATGTGGATTATGGACGATTGCAGCTGTCTGTCCCTCTTGTGCTCTGCAGAAAGAGATTCTCCTGTCGGATGTCATCGTGTGCTCTGTTGCCTACATCCTAACCTTTGCCATCACCGCCAGTACCGTGTTTCTGTCTCTCAAGGTGGCCCAACTTGTTTTCTGCTTTGTACACTGCATTCTATTTTGATCTCTGCTACTACCTCAAGAATTTTATTCTACATTTTTATATACCTGTGTGTGCAGCCCTTCGTGACCATAGTGCTATATGCTCTGGCGGGCACCGTGGGGTTTGTAACCCACTACCTGATTCCCCAGCTGAGGAAGCACCACCCTTGGTTGTGGATCTCCCATCCAGTCCTCAAGACCAAGGAGTACTACCAGTTTGAACCCAGAGGTCAGCATGCCTACTGTATACAGTTAATTATTAAGTATGTGCACTCAAACACCAAGGCCATACAGTTAGAGTAACAGCAATCAATCAGTTACAGTATTAATGTTCAGAAACACCATGCATGCAGCACAGTCCCACTATATAATAATTAAACACGGGATACATGCGATATATCATGCACAGAGGAAATAATATGACAGCCACATTAAAAAAAACATCAGCTAAGTGGAAACAAGGTGCACCCAAGAGTAATGAATGAGTAATGGCTTGTAATAAATTAAATAAAGGTAGGTTTTCAGTCTCTTTAAAGACTGAATTTGCTTCTTTATTATGTAATGGGAGGCCACTCTGGAGATAATACCGCGTTAGGGAAATATATCAGTACAAGGAGCGCGAAGAGGGCATGGTGGTCTATATGACACAAATAACTCAGATACTGTAGGTAAGGTGGTGCAAGCCAAGGCATAGCAATATAAGTTTAAATTCAGCCTGAGCAGACAAAATTTAAAAAACGGCTTAACAAACCATTCTTCCGCTTCCATCAGACTGCCCCAGGGCAGCTGTTGCTACATTAGTAACTTACCACCACCGAGTATGATTGAGGTGTGAATGAATGGTGCTTGAAATTGTAAAGCGTCTTTGGGTATCTTGAAAAGCACTAATAGACTAAGGCATCATTATTCTTTTGTACAGCAAAAGCAAATTACCCAAACATATTTCAAGCCAAATCAAATGTGGAGCCATTTACTGTGGCGACCCCTTGTAATTAAGAGAGCAGCTGAAGGTATTGTTTCATGCTTTTAAAAAAAACCCTCTTTGTTTTCAGACACCTATTTATGTTTGCAAAGCAAATAACAGAACCTGCATAATGTCCTGCCCTCAGTCGTCCGTGGGTTTTTACAGAATATGGGCACTTTGCACATTTTCGGAGAGATAAAGTGCACACACAAATTAATGAGGAGTTTATCAGCGTTTGGAGTTTGAAGAGAATAAAGCGGAAAACTGCATTGGAAGCTCAGTATTAAGGATACTTTCTAGAGCATTATAAATGTCTGCCCAAACAGGCCTCATCAACGGGCATTCCCAGAATATGACTGAAACCCACATTACCTCCAACATTTAGAATCTCGTTCTGCAAACTGGGCTTTCTGTTTTCATGTGATAAATAAACAAATTAAACATTTCCATCTAAATTCTTGCAATACCTGCGAATTTGTTCATTTCCATTGGAATTTACATACATTGAGGTAGCTCTCATCTGATATTGAGAAATTGCCCCCTTTCCCATTTTTCTTTAATATATTCCGTGGTGTGACCTTTTTGGTTATTGTTTCATATTTAACCCCTAGGGCACAGGAGCAGCTGAAAGAAGCTTTTGTTGTGCTATTTAACTATAAAATGAATTCTCCTTTTTAACCTCTTACTATAGTAATCAACTTTTTCTGTAATAAAACTAGAATATAAGAGGACATTACAGTAATCAAGTCTGGAAGGGAAAAAAAAGTGGATTTGTGTTTCAGCAGTTATCTATATGACTATATAGATCACATTTTAGCAATATTAGTAGTTATTATTATTATTAGGAAAAGAAGAAGAAGAATTAGTGATAGGCTTGGGTAGGACTAGAAGGCCACAGAAACATCCAAATGTCATGTCATGGGAAATGGGTTGGAGTGGATGAATTTTCCTGTAGCTCCACCAGCAGGTCAGACTCTGAGACTCTGACTTTTTTCCAGTAAAATATTTCCTCCCTACTAGATAATTTGGTGCAATTTGTATAAACTTATATTGTTTCCAGGTGAAGATTATGCATTTTCTCTTCATTAATATTTTGGCATATCATGACTTCCTGCGCTGAGCTGCAACGTGACAAATACGCTTGTAGAAACCCTGCACAAGCTCCCTCTGTGTTCTAGAAACTCGTGCTCCTGATCTGTTCATGGTTTTTCATCGTTCTTGTGTTACAGAAGATGCTGTGCTTATGTGGTTTGAGCGTTTGTACGTGGGGCTGCTGTGCTTTGAGAAATACGTGGTGTACCCCGCCATTGTGTTGAGCGCGCTCACTAATGATGGCTTTGCCCTCAGTCACCGCAAGAAGCTGGGAATCCAGTAAGTGGACCACAAAAACACACAGCATCGCATTTAAGGGGCAAGACTCAGGATTTTAATTATCATTATTTTCTTGTGTAACCTGTGTTTTCGTAGCTGCAGTTTACAGAGGTCTGACGCAGGCAGTCGCTAAGTTGCTGTTGAGAAAAGAGCACAGCTTTAAGGAGACGCCGCTGAATACACGTGATGTGTGACTGTTCAAAACGTGGCAGACTCAATTCAATAAATATAATACTCCTCCTTTTTCTTATTATCAGTCCAGAGTGTAATTTGAAAAACGGCAACAGATATCGGCAATTTGTTTGACCATTCTGCCTCATCAAAACTGTAGATAAGAGAAAAAATATGAGCCATAGAACTATGAATCACTGATGGCAGTGGCAGGACTTTGTCTTATCCAGGTAACTTCCGGGATAACCCTGAGTTTTCTGTACTATGAAGGTGGTTGATTTCTTGCCGGGGTATAGCACCATCATAATTTATGCTGCTAACATAGCCTGCTCTGGAGCAGGTTCTGTTAGAGATTAGAGATCAGCAGTTATGAAACCGCCGCCTACTGACCAAACAATTCTCTGGAAAATAGTGTCACCATTCGTGGAAGATGCCTCTGTTTACAGATAGTGGGAGGGTCCCTGATGAGCAGCAGGAATAAATACAGAATCTTGGATGCAAAATTATTCCTTGAGTTTTACAAACGGTTTCTTGTTCTATGAGTCTTAATATATATCTCTAAAACAGAGCACCTATTTGTACTTGATGACTTTATATCAAATTTGTACTTAGATTAAGCCTAAATTTGAATTCTGTTTTTATATTTATTCTTTATTTGCTCTCTGACCATTAAACACAACCAAGGCTGCAGCTTAAAATAATGAAAGCTGTCTTGTAAATATTCCTTTAATGAAATATTTGATTATAGTTCATCAAGTTCTCCTGTGTCTTAATGATAGAATGGTGATATTGACGGGTCTGTTTACTTAAAAAGTCCTACCTGGTTTCAAACAGGCTAAACTTTATTATACAATAGATCTTTTCTTCCTGACCAAAGTGCTTAAAGCACATACACATTAATGCAGTGCTTTTAGTGTACCGTGATTTCCCTCACACACACTCATACCCTGCTTTTTCTGCAGCAGTCTGTATTATGTGCTCAACCTTTTCATATTCTTCCAATATTATGATTTTATTTTTCTTTGTAAAATCAGTTGCTCTGTTGCCACTGCACCATATTTGTGATTGGTGCACCATATTTGTGATTGGTTCACCATATTTGTGATTGGTTCACCATATTTGTGATTGGTGCACCATATTTGTGATTGGTGCACCATATTTGTGATTGGTGAGATGTTGCCCACGTCACTCCTTTCACGTGAACAATGAGAGGAAACATTTAGTAAACTTGGCGAGTAGATAACCTGCTTATCCTGGTTGCTGAAGTGAGGATAGGTTAATCCAGATAACAAAAAGATATCCTGGGTATATTGAACCTGATTCTTAGAACAGGTTCCAAGTGGGTTTTAATCGGTTGTTTGTGCCTCTTCCAGCTGTGATGTTCTCCTGACGACAGTTGCTGGACTGAAGCTCCTGCGTTCATCGTTCTGCGACCCCAGCTTCCAGTTCCTCACTCTGCTCTTTACACTCGTTTTCTTTCACTTCGACTGCCCGCGCGCCTCTGAGAGCTTCCTGCTGGACTTCTTCATCATGTCTATTGTATTCCACAAGGTAGAAGAAGCACTGATGATTCCTGAAGACAGTGTGTGTGTGTGTGTGTGTGTGTGTGTGGGTGTGGATGTGGCGCAATGCTAATCAGGTCTGACTTTAATGGGGGAAGCTCTATGTTGCATGATTTAATTTTAGTTCTGGTCGGAATAAAGGATTTGATTTGATAGAAATTAAAAATTTCTTCCTGGTGCTTTAGCTCTGGACGACATGAGAGAATGCGGCAGCCTGAAACATACAGTAGTTTGTGGGTATAGAAATAAGCAGATAATCATGATTATCAAAAGCAAAGTCACAGAGAAAGGGGGGGCATTTTTTCTGGTGTTATAAATAATAGTTAAGACTCAAATCCTACCTGGTAATTTACTCACTAAGTTTATGCCAAAGGTTGGTTGGTCATCACAGAGAGTGCTTGGTCTGAGAAAATATAATTAAAAGACTGAATGTCTTGGCCTTAGGCTTGAACCTGTTGGCAACCATTTAAAAAGGGATTCTTGATTGAGAGCAACAATAACATATTTTCATTTTACACGTAAAGGTGTATATTTTGTCTTTTTAAAGCTACTGCTGAAAGAAACAGAAGAAAGTGTTGCTGAAATATGACACCATCAACAGACTTGCCGTTTGTGTTTTTGTTAATATGTGCATCTCCTTAGCCGTGCAGAATAATTAGACTGCAGTATATGCAGCTGGTGCATTAAATAATGATTGAGCGTCCTTTTAATCCAATCACTGCTGCTTGGCTCTCAGAAGACTGACTGTGTGCTTCTCTTTCTGTCTAGATGCGTGAGCTGTTGCTGAAACTCCATTTCATCCTGGTTTACATCGCTCCCTGGCAGATCGCCTGGGGCAGCGCTTTTCATGCCTTTGCGCAGCCGTTTGCTGTGCCTCGTATCCTTTCTCTAAGACCTGCATGTGTGTACGCGTGAAAGGGCATCAGCACCTGTTTTTTCCTTTCCTTGACCGGCGTCTTTGCGCGTGTGTCCAGACTCAGCCATGCTGCTGCTTCAGACTCTGCTCACCACAGTCTTCTACACCCCGCTGGCTCCCTTCCTGGGCAGCGCCATCTTCATTTCCTCTTACCCACGGCCCATTAAGTTCTGGGAGAGAAACTACAAGTAAGGCCCTGATGAGGAAAATTGAGTGAATGTGCAGTCAGTCTCTCAAACTCTCAAACTTTTTTGCAGTTTCTCTGAGCATTGTACGCTCTGACCTTTGGGTGAATTTGCTGGAACATCCACTGCTGGGAAGATTGTAGCATTGGGTTAATAGACACCTGGATATGTCAGACCAGCAATCTGCCAGAGCCTCTGCTTTTATAGAGGTGCTCACATTTGCTGCTGATGATCAGTTTATTCAAGTTTATCAGCACCTATGTTACTCAGTCTTAATTTCTATGGAAGCAGTAAAGATATACTTAGTTTTTTACAGGACTACAAAGAATCCTGGGGAATCTTTTTTCACACAACTATAGCTTTTATTTTTTTTTAATGAAAGCGTTTTTCTCTTTTTGTAAAACATTTTTCTCTATTTTTTTTAAATGTATTTTGTAACAAACACTGACCCGATATAGTGCATGTAGAGTTTCTAGCCACAGCTTATTTGTAAAACACAATAATCAGAAAATATTGCGTCGTGACTTCCTTGTCCAGTTTTATTTTCCACATCTGTTTTTTATTTAGGAGCAGTCAATCTTAGCCTTTTGAACTGAGCTCTCCTTGTGTCTCACTCACAGCTACTTACACAATGAAGTGCCTTTGTTCCCTCGTACTTATTGATGTGCGAGAGTGTGTACATTCAGCTCACTGAAAGCACTCCAGAAATACTCCCACAGCTTTGATGTGCAAACCCAGCCCGTGACTATATTTAGAGGACGCTGTCAGTGTTAGACCTGAAACGCTGAAATCACTCGGAGCACCATCTCAGCTGGAATCAGGTGAAATTTTAGGAAATATTTGCTCAAGTTGTCACTGTGAAGCTCAGCCAAACACCAACATGACACCTAAAGGTACAGCAGAGCCGTTTGGTTCAGAAATATAATGCTCAGAAAAATTGAAGGAACACTTTTAATAAAACATTCGATCTCAATGGGGGAGGGGGGGGAAATATTATTCCATCTAATGGGTTAAGGACCTTCTATGGCCCTGTTCCGCTCTCCTAGAGTAATTGAAGGTGTTGGACTACCTGTGCACCCTCTGTAGGGTTGTGGTATTGGCTCACGCTACCAGTAGTGACACTGACCCTCACCAAAACCAGTGAGAAAATGGTCAAAAAAAATAGGAAGGGAAAAAATGTCAGGGCCTCCACCTGAAAAACCATTCCCATTTTGGGGGTTGTCTCATTGTTGCTCCTCTAGTGCACCTGTTGTTGATTTCTGGCCAGATCAATATCATTGCTGTTCATTGTTTTAGCTGAAGTGTGGATATAGTAATACCTTGATGCAAACGGTTCTATCTCAGCAACCTACGTCGTCTCATTGCACTTGGCTGCAAATCAGTATCGTAAGATTTTAATAAAAAAAAAATAATAAATTGAACTCATTGTCATTGTGCACACAAGGCACACAACAAATGAGGGTTTCAGAGCACTCATCCAGAGACAAGCATCTGCGATTATGCAGCCAGAGACCGGCGCTACCGTTAGGCAATGTGGTTTAAGTGTCTTGCCCACGCAACGCAGGGACAGGGCTCGAACCTGCAACCTTTCAGCTGAAAGGCAAGCGCCTACCCACTGCGCCACTGCCACTGTTTACTGTTCATAAAAATCAATGGTTACATTACAGTTAAGGAAAAATTATGTTCACCCTCCATCATGTTCATTATGAGTGAATAAAAGAAAACTATCAAACATTTTTTCATGAAAGCTTGTGCAACAATTGGCTGCATGGGAGCAGCAGACTGCTCTACAAAGCTTGAGGGCTGCAGTTATGCACATTACTTTGAATTTAGCTAAAGGGCAAGCATGAGATGGTGAGTTACTGTGTATTTTGTGTCATTTGGGCTCTGAGGACTGTGTGGAAAAATACACATGCAGATTTATACAGTCCATTCAGGATATTATGATATTGTATCAGCCATTTTCACTCTGATGTGTAAGCATATAGAGCAGGGGTATTCAACTCAAGGGCTCAGGAGCCGGTGTCCTGCAGGTTTTAGATGTGTCTCTGCTTCAACACACCTGAGTACAATACATAGACGCCATTGCAGGACTCTGGAGAACTTGACTGCATACTGAGGAGGTAATTCAGCTATTTGATTCAGGTATGTTGGATCAGGGACACATCTAAAACCTGCAGGAAACTGCCCCTTGAGTCCTAGAGATGAATACCCCTGATATAGAGGAACAACATTTGTCAGCAGGTGGTGCCATTTGACTATTTTTTTGTGTTCCTTGCAGCACAAAGCGTATTGATAACTCCAACAGCAGGCTGGTGTCCCAGGTGGACAAGGAAACGGGTGAGTTCTTTCTTACTGCAATTACATCATGTACATGCTGCGGTTCTATTTAATTTGCAGTCCTCGGCACATCAAGGTGTTACTTACATTACTTCTTTCACAGGTTGCGACGACAACAACCTAAACTCCATCTTTTACGAGTACCTGACTCGCTCACTACAGCATTCGCTTTGTGGTGACCTCATGCTGGGCCGATGGGGCAACTACAGCGCCGGGGACTGTTTCATTCTGGCTTCTGACTACCTCAATGCTCTGGTCCACCTCATAGAGATTGGCAATGGTTTGGTCACCTTCCAGCTGAGGGGTTTGGAGTTCAGAGGTAAAGTACGGCCAACCATCACATCCCTGACAACAATATCTTGTTGTCTTACTGATTACTCCATGTCCCTCCAAGGTACATACTGTCAGCAGCGAGAGGTGGAGGCCATCACAGAGGGTGTGGAAGAAGACGACGCATGCTGCTGCTGCGAGCCGGGCCACTTGCCCCACATGCTGTCATGCAACGCTGCTTTTAATCTGCGCTGGCTGGCTTGGGAAGTGATGGCCACCAAGTACCTGCTGGAGGGTTACAGCATCAGTGAAAACAATGCTGCCACCATGCTGCAAGTGTACGATCTTCGAAAGCTGCTCGTTACCTACTACCTGAAGGTACATTTACACTCCAGTCTGAAACTTCCAGGAGCCTGTGTGTATACAAGGCATCAAAATGTTTGACATGTGTAACTGACTCTGAATCCTGACATGGAGGCTGTGGACTTTTCAACTAACAACTGTTACATTGTAGCTGATGAGGCAGCTCTCATTGCCAGCAACAATCCTCCACACGAGAGTCGAGTGAGTTTAAAGCAGAAGCCCATGGTTGCTCATTCTGCAACTTCTTTTCACTATATTAGTGTTCTGGTGTGTATATGCATTATGATGCAAGTACCCAGTTTAGAAGAAGGCCTTACTTCTCCCTCCTTGCAAGAGTGAATTAGCATGTTGTTAGAAACCAGCTTAATCGGGTGTAAATATATATTTTCTGTCATTTCTGTTAAACGTGCAGTCACTGTTCTGACCACTTAAGGCCCGATTTTGTCATGTTAAAATGAATTCAAATAAGTCGCTAATATTAAATGACACCCAACCCAGTTTTAATAATGCATCCACTCCCAATGCATTCAATCAGCCTCAGCTCAGAGGCAGACTGCAAATTGAATATTCCACTCATCTCAAAAGGCTCTTAAAGAGTTGCCTGTACAAAGGTTAGGCAGTTTAAATGGCTGATAAACCAGCATCTAATGCATTAATAACCATTACAAATAGCAGCATGTCAATACGAGACTCCCGATGTGGACACCAGCACACTTGCACGCAAGCACTTGTCTTCCATTTTTGCTTTTTCTGTGAATATTATCTTAATCCCCTCCTCGTTTCCTTTTCAGAGCGTTATCTACTACTTGGTCCACTCTCCCAAACTGTCTACCTGGCTCAAGGATGCCACCATTCAGGAGGCGCTGCAGTCCTACACCAAGTGGCACCACATTGAGCGCGACCCTCAGGTCTTTAGTGTGAAGATAGATGAAGACTACGTGCATTGCCTGCAGGGAGTGACACGTGCCAGCTTCTGCAACGTCTACCTGGAGTGGATCCAGTACTGTGCTGGAAAAATGGAGACGGTACGTCCCTTTAAGACTGTTCTGTTAAACTCCAGCTTGTGAGTGTCACGTTACTCTGGTATGCAAATTAATGCAGTCATAGTCATGAGAGGACAAGACAAAGCCTTAAAATACAAAGAGAAGAGAAAAAAAACACTTGTTTACAAATCTGACACGAGTAAAGAAAAAAGCAAGCGGTGCACTACGGTGACAATTAAACTCCAATTTCCTGTTACAGATTGTAATACAACACTCATAATGCATTGTGGGCTAAAACACAATCTGCACTTACTTTGATCTTTGGCCCGTATGGCTCTTAATCTTTGTGTCTGTATTTGTATCCAGCCTGTGGACA